>PVKS010006963.1:0-75426 GCA_004027875.1 Aplodontia rufa | reverse complement strand
TCTAAAAAAAGTATTAGATTGTAAAGCATTACATCTTATCTGGATTTAACTCATGCTACTAGACCAACTTTCTCATTGTCCAGGGTCTAGTCCCCACCTCCACAGATGAGTAGAGACAATCGCTTAACCCCTATTCTTGCTGCTTCCCAAGCTGTGCTAAGGGGAAGGCAAGGCGCAAGATCAGAAGCACTAGGAAACAATGGACTCTTCGAGAATTCCAACTTTATAGGCATTGAAGACCTCATTAGGAAATGTCTTCTTTTGGCTTGAATAGGAGTCTGATTGCAGTGGACAGTGCCCGCTGGTGTGCAGGCTGTGGCTGGGCACTTTGTTTTCTCATCCAGGGCTGTGTGAGCAGACTCCAGACACATTGGCCTTGCAAGCCCAATAAGTTGAGTTTCTCTTCTTTCATCCATTTCTGTGTTATCAAAATAGAGGGGCTGGAAAGGTGGCTCAGTGGTAGAGCGCTTTCCTGGAACCTGCGGGGACCCAGGTTCAATCCCCAGCACTTATACATAACTAAGTGGAGGAAAAACAAAAACCAGATGAAAAGATAAAATTAGTGTGCTACCCCTCCCCCTTGTTAAAACAAACAAACAAACAAAACAGCTAGAAAAGCAATGAAAGACCCAGAGAAAGGTTGCATTTCAGGACTTGTGTCTCCTTAAATGTCAAGCAGAGAACCCCAAAATGAATGTTGGAGCAGGAAGTTCATCTAATCCAGGGTTCTGCATCCTTTATACATCACAACTCCCTGGGGAATCTAATGTATATTCTGGATCTGTTCCCTAGAGAAATGAACATATCTGTGTACACACTCCCAGTTTTGCTCACCAATAGACCTAGGTCTAGAACCTCTGAACTAGTTTCCCTCCTTACTCCATAAATGGGTTATTTGTCACCCAGAGAGGGAGAAAACTTTGCTCAAGGTCACACAGCCAGAAAGCATCAAAAGTAGTAGAACCCAGCTCTTGTCTCTTTTAGGTTAAGGTTCCTGTCATGCTTTCCTGTCCAAAGTTTAAACACAATCACATGGGAAGTCTAGACTGTACAGAGGAGGAAAACTCCCATTCATAATGGGGTGATAAGGTGCATCCAGAGGTCCCCCTCCAGGCCATTTGGGAATTCTAACAACTACAGAAATGGGAGAAAGTTTCCTAGGGATCACAGGCGGCCAAGGAAGCAAGGGTAGATAGTGCTCCTCTGGACGCAAGGCAGAAGAGAAATGCTAGAGCAGGCTCTGGTGAGGGCAGGACACTCCAGGGTGGGGGAGGGGAGTGACAGCTGGAAAGTTAGCTAGACAGATGCAGAGTACTCATTTCAGGTGAAGGGCACTATAACTGAAAAGAGGTTGTGTATATTTTTATTTTAAGATAGGTTGGGGTGAAGATAAGGTGGAAAGAACCGGCTGTAGTTTTTAACGTTGTGTCGTGGGCTATTGTCCAGGGATGGCTAGCTCATCCGTTAGAAAAGGTTACTAAATGACAGACTAATAGATTAAAGTCTATTTTGTGGCTATAGGTGACAGTTCCTTTTTAATAGTTTCCGTTATCTATTGCTATGTAACGAACCATGCCCAAATTTAGTGGCTCAAAACATAACCATTTATTTATGCCACATTCCATAGCTTGTGCACAGTTGGAGAGGATGTCTCACCTCCCCTCTGTGTGGCATCAGCTGGGGTCCCTCATGTGACTGCAATCCAATGGAACATCCAAGATGGCCTCTCACCCTCCAAGGCCTCTCTCCACACGGCCTTTGATTCAGTCTGGAAACGAAACATTCCAGGAGGAGGAGCCCCGTTGTCCAAATGCTTATTAAGCTTTGGCTTGCATAAGTTGTACTTGCTAATGTTAAATTGACCAAAGCAGTGAGTGAGGAGGAAGGGGGCACACAGAGGCATGGATGCTGCGGGGGGAGTTTTGCTGGGGTCCTTTAAAGGTTGGTCTCGCATCATGAAATTGAAGATGGTGAGGAAAGCTGCTCCATGAATCAAGGGTTTACTCTTTGCAGGCCCTATGCCAAGGGCCTTACCACATGACCTAATTCACTCCATACAGCAATGTCATGAGTTTCTAGAGAGGTTAGGCAACTTGCCCTTGGTCTCCGCATAAGAATGCAGGGGCTCTAGGGTTCCTATCTATATCTTTCTTTGTCTTCCTTCCTTTCCGTTACCTTTCTTTCCTTCCTTTCCTGCACTGGGGATTGGATCCAGGGATGCTCCACCACTGAGCTACATCCACAACCTTTTAATTTTATTTTGGGACTGTGTCGCCCAGGCTGGCCTTGAACTTGGGGTCCTCCTACCTCAGCCTCTCAAGTAGCAGGGATTATAGGCATGCACCTCTGTGCTTGACTCTTTTTGGTTTTGCTGTTATGGTTGTTGTTTGATACTGGGGAATGAAGCTTTACCTCTCAAGCTACATTTCTAACTCCTTAGGGTCTTGCTAAGTTGCTGAGGCTGTTCTTGAACTTGTAATCATCCTGACACAGTCTTCTAAGTCACTGGGATTACAGGTGTACACCATCATGCCTAGTGTGCTTGGTTCCTTCAGTGCTCCAAACCTAGGGGAGATCCTGCCTTCCACATGTACATAGCTCCCAGGGCAGTGAAGAAGTGTGAGGGTGGCTGGACTCTGATCCACCAACTACCCCTTTATCCCCAGAGTCACACCCTGAAACAGCACTATTTTTATTATGGTGTAGCTGCCATCTCTTGGGAACTACAGAAAAACAGCTGCAGATTAAGTCTGGTATAACTAAAAAGTTAGGCTTCAGATATTAGCATTATGCTTAAGAGAACAAAAATTTCACTTCAGAAATACTGTTGAATTTTTCCTAGTCTTCTTGGTCCAAGCTTCGTGAGTGTGTATTGTATGTGGCCATTTTTTCGCCTTATTCCTTCATCCACCAAATATAGAGCAGAGCTCTGTGCAGACTGAGCTGGACTGCATACAGGAGACACAAAGATAAAAAAGACCCTTTAGGGGCTTGTGACAGAAAAGAGAAAATAAAGAAATAACACAAGTCAGACGCTTGTCTGATCCTTCTTCCCTGATGACAGGACTTGGCAAGGGGTGGCACTGCTCTGCATCCCCGGGGAAGAATGATAATGATGGAGACCGGGGCCAGAGACTCCTACCACCTGTTCAGCCCAGGGCAGCTGTGGGCCAGTCATCAGCCTAGAGAGGGGACAGGGCTGGGGCAGTTGAACCAGGGGGCTGAGACTCCCAGCCAAATGTCAGGGTTAAAGATTTAAGAATACTAAGGGAGTGGATAGTGGAGGCCCATAGGTATGAATTTCTAGAATCATGGGGTTGTGGCTATGATTGCTTTTTACTTCCTGCTAACAGGTAACCTTCACAACAGTCTGGTTCTTTGGGAGGGAACATGATGCTCAATCAAGGATGACATAGGGAGGCTTAACCACAGGGGAATGGCAGCCCAGGGCCCAGGACTTGCATTAAGCTGGGGGATGCTGGGGGGAGGTTTTGATGACATTCATCAGTGCTGAGACTTATACACAGACTTATACACAGAAATGAGCTAGGGGGAGTGGGAGATGCAGACATTCTGGCCAAGCAGTGTTCCATGTGGATAATTGAATAGAAAGGCAGGATCCCATGTTTCTTAATAAATAAACTCTGAATTCCCTGGTTTATAGAAATATTTTTGACCCATTATTTGAAATTTAAAACTCTGCCCCCAAGAAATAATCTAAAATTACAATCCTAACCAACTCTATTTAATCTGACATCTAAATTAGGTCAAAGTTGAGACCATAATCAAGTCAGAAGGATAGGTAAAAATTACATTAAATGATTAGGACCTATTTTAAGTGCAAATTCAGCAAACCTAAGATCTGGCAATACTGTTAGTGGTATTATTGGTAAATCAAAGTTAAAATCTCCTTACAAAATAGTCAATTAATTCTTATTCTTTCCTCTTCACTTCTAGATCACCATACACTAGGCATGTTCTAACAGTGCTAGACCAGCAGTCACTGGCCACACTTGATTATTTATATTGAAGTTCATTACAGATGTACTAGTCATGTTTCATACCAGCTACCATGTTGGATGGCCCACAATGGAACATTTCTAGAAAGTTCTATTGGGTAGTGCTAATGATATAAGTGAAAAATTCCCAACTCAAGAATCCAAATGCCTAAACACATATAGTTGTAATTTCCACCATGAACTTAGATTATACTTTTGAATTTGTGTTGTGTATTTTTTTTATGGTGTTGGGGGTTTGAACCCAAGGGCTCACACATGTTGGACAAATGCTCTACCACTGAGCTACATCTCTAGTCCTGCTTTTTGTTTTTTATCAAAGTAAATCTTCCCTTATTAGAAGGTTGTGTGGGGTTGGGGACGGGGACGTAGCTCAGTGGTAGAATGCTTGCCTAGCATGTATGAGGTTTGTTTGGTTTGGTCCCCCAGAACCACATAAAACAAAAACCAAAAAAAAAAAAACTAATAGAAGGGGTGTATGCATGTGTGATTCATGCATTCATTTCCTGTAATTCCTGAACTGCGGCAACAAAACTAGCTTGCAGATTTTAGAGATACTACTGAGCAACTCAGAACGAGAGCACCTCTGCTTCCCTGTCAAATCAGAGCTCTCATATCAAATGGGATTTTCAGGGGAATTAAATGGCAATCATGTTTCTGAAGCACTTAACGTGTGGCAAGCCCTCAGTCAGTGGCAGCTATTAAGCCAAAAGTGGTCGTCAAAAAGTGAACCATTTCATGTCATGCGAAAGAAAAGCTGAACTCCAGTAAAAGGGCATAAGATTAGGAAGAATCCTGTAGCTTGTGTATTGTTTCTGTCAGTAAAAGTAAGTAAACGGTAGCATTCTGCATTCCATGCTCTCCTGAGAGATCCAACCATCTAGCTGATTTTGTCCCTATCTTTTAGGCAGCACAAGCAACAGATCCAGCACGCGGAGTCTCCTCAGTGTGAGCAGTGGGATGGAGGGTGACAATGAGGTGAGAATCCAGACTCCCACTCCATCCTGGCTTGTCCTAGGTATTGTTTCATTGCAAAAGACTGAAATCCAGGTGAAGAAGTCAGACATGAACGGTCATATGTTATCCATTTATTGGAAATCTCAGAAGAGGCAAATCCATAGAGACAGAGGAAGACTGGTGGTTGGAGGTGGGTGGAGGGAGGAGGGAAAGGGAAGAAAATGCTTAATGGGTACAGTGTTTCCTTTTAGGTGATAAAATTTTTTTCTTGCAGTGTTAGGGATTGAACCCAGGGTCTCATGCATGCTAGGTGAGTTCTATACTGAGTTACTTCCCCAGCACTTTTTTTTTTTTTTTTTTTTTGGTTTGGTATCACAGATTGAACTCTGGGGTGCTTAACTACTGAGCCACATTCCCAGTCCTTTTATTTTTTTATTTTAAGACAGGGTCTTGCTAAGTTGCTTAGAGCCTAACTAAGTTTCTGAGGCTGGCTTTGAACTTGCAATCCTCCTACCTCAGCCTCCTGAACGACTGGGATTACAGGAATATGCCACAACATCTGGCTTTATTTTCATTTTTGAGTAGAGTCTCACTAAGTTGTCCAGGCTGACCTTGAACTCGCCATCCTCCTGATTAGCTGGGATTACAGGCGTGTGCCACCATGCCTGGCCATGAAAATGTCTTGAGACTAGATAAATGGTCATTGCACAACATTTGGATTTGCTCAGTGCCACTGTAAAATGGTTGGTTTTGTGTTATATGAATTTTTCCTCAATTAAAAGGAAGGGAGGTTGGCTGGAGTGGTGGCTCAGCAGGAGAGTGCTTGCCTGGCATGCATGAGGACCCAGGTTTGATCCCCAGTACCACATACACAACTAAGTGGAGGAAAAACAAAAACTAGATGGAAAAACAAAAAGTAGATGAAAAAATAAAATTTACTCTCTCAACAAAGACAGAAAGGAAGATAGGAATCCATTCACTAGTTAAGCCAAAAGAGGTATCTGTGGGAAGCAGCTGGGGAGGTTCCAGGGAATCCAGGGGCAGGGGTCATGCTGGGGCCTTGATCAGGAGCTGCAAGGCCTGCCAGAGGGAGCACAGCATTGTTCCGTGTGTCCTAGGGCCAAATGCTCTTTGATCTCTGCTTCTCTGTGAAAATCTGCTTTCTGCTCTCCTGCACTCTGGCTTTTTCTGCTTCTTCATGTGTGTAGTGTCACAGTCCCCAGATAGCTTCTGAGCAGAGAGGAAGTTCAGACTGAGGTCCTACTCCAGGTTGTCCCAATTGGTCAGTGTCTACCCTGACCTGGTGACCAGTGGCTAGGAGGAGACGGAGGGGCCACTTGGGTCACCACTAACTCTGAAATCTCCTGAGAACAGGTCCCAGGGAGGGCATTTCTGACAAGCTCTCAGGTGATGCCCATGTTGACAATTCATGGACTTTGGGCAACCAGAATTTAAAGTTCAGGAAGTTTGTGATCATTTGGGCCAGATTGTCTTCCCCGGTGAATCCAAGAGGGCATGGAAAGCTGCCAGATGTTGCTGGGTGATTGTCAGCTTAGTCACCTGTACAGTCAAAGCCCAAGGAGGGCGGAGGGGTTGTGGAGACATGGGTGTCCAGCTATGCTGGTGGTTTAATGTAATTTTCTCCTGTCTTTCTCATCTTGTTTGCTGCAGGATAATGAAGTCCCTGAAGTTACCAGAAGTCGTAGTCCTGGCCCTACACAAGTGGATGGACCACCTTCCATGCCCCTCGAGAGGCCCCCCAGGGTGCCTCCTAGAGCTGCTTCCCAAAGGTAACTTTGAAGTCGCCATGAAATATTTTCCTCACTCTGAATTCCAAGGGAAGGTAGGATTCAGGGCTACCTAAGATGATCTAAGATTGAGGACAGAGATACCTGACATGCTAACGTTTTCTTTTCAGCGTGGGCTCTTCATAACTTATCCAGTTGCAGTTGCTTTAAGTAGCAAATGCGCTACTTCATAAATGAAATACGTTGACAGATGTTGACTTTTTAAATAAAGTTTATCTGTTTGGCTAGAATTCAGGTTCCTAATATCGAAATCACTTGGCTGGATTGTCAGGACAGTGCCTTTCAGGAACAGGATATAAGGAGGATTTGGAAATGAAAATGAAGGAGGAAGTGGCCCAGCCTGCTGGGCGTGTACATGGCTCCAGAGCCACCCTCCTGGGGCCAGGTGTGCCACAGCCACTTGCAAACTTGATTGAATTTTTGAACTTTCAGCCACTTGTAAACTTGAATGAATTTTTGAACTTTTATGTGTCTTAATACTCTTGTCTATAAATTGGGGTCACTAATAGAACTTCCTCATGGAGTTTGTGGCCTATGTTAAAGAGTTCAAAAATATAAGTAGTGTGTCTTATAGAGGAGAAGAGCAAACATCTGGACATTTAAAGATGAACATTGGACTAAAGAGTGTGACTAATATCCTGGACTCTGATGTATGTACATCATTGTGTATTGGGTTCTGGGGCCTCTGGTAGGAACCTTTTTGTAGTTTTTGTGGAATAACAGAAAAAGTGATCAAAGCTAGCTAATGTGTCCACTGATGCAGAAAGGAGCCCTGTGAATAAAAGCCTTGGATTGTCTTATGAGTTTAATGCTTTGATGTTTAAAATATAATGTGCTGGGGACAGGAGTTAAGAAAGGAGGAAGCTTCTCCCCCACTGCCCCCATCCCTGCAACCAGGATGTTTTATACATTCTGAAACTCTAAAGATTTAAAGTTCATCAGTGGAATTTGTAAGGAAGTGTATAACAAGGAGGCCAGCCTTCTGGGTTTCTGGTAAGAGGCTGACTCTGTGCATTTCCATTTCTCCTTTGCTATTTACCACTTTTCCATGTGCTCCAGCAACATTTGTGTACTGACACTTGCCTTGCAAACATCTGATGGCTCCAAGCTGCACCACACTGGACAGACCTGAGGACACATATTAACATACCATCACTGCTAGAAGGAGCCCGAGTGATAATTAATACATCCCTTGAATTTGCATTGTGTTCTGTTGGTTGCAAATTACTAGTTAGTTGGTGATTGGGAAGGGGCCTTAGTAAGAGCTATTATGGTAATAAATGCCTGTATTTTTTTGAGAATTTCAATGTGGCAGGTTTTATGTCAAGCACATTAAATACATTATCTTGTTTAATTCTCTCCACACTCCTAAGAGGGGGATATTTAATGTTATCACATTTTGAAGAT
Source organism: Aplodontia rufa (assembly GCA_004027875.1). Classification (NCBI taxonomy): domain Eukaryota; kingdom Metazoa; phylum Chordata; class Mammalia; order Rodentia; family Aplodontiidae; genus Aplodontia; species Aplodontia rufa. The sequence goes on along the minus strand of PVKS010006963.1, from coordinate 67,238 downwards.
GCAGAAACTGGGCTTTGAAGTTGGGTGGAGACTTGGTCTGTGTGACAAACCTAGGCATGACTGACTCTAGGACACAGTCTTCTAGTCATTGTGTTAACACCTGTCCAAGAAAGCCTTGGTGTCATGGGAGGAAGTCTAAGATCCAAAACCTTTTATTCCTCAAGTTGAAGACTTTGGGGACAGTCGTTGAATTGTCCCAAGACAAAAGATTTATCAAACTTGAAACTATAGCTACAACAATTTTGTAGAATTTGGTTAATGGAAGAGAAAAAGGCAGTGATCAGGTTTCCAGAAATTAGAAACCGGAACCTGGGATGCATTTAAATATCTAAAAACAAATGGCAGATGAATTATTTGGGGAGTCTGTAAATATGTTGTGAAAAAGATGGGGAAAGAAAAGGAAGAAAGCACTTTTTGCTAAAGAAGCAGTGTTTGCAAAGAAACCTGTAATTGATGGAACTTGAGGTTTCCATGCATTTTTCTGGTGTGAGAAAAAAATTTGCAAGTGTGCTGTTGTGTTGCGAGCACTATGCAATTTTCATAATAAAACGAGGCAGCCTTTGAGCAGGGAATAAAGTGAGCCCCTCACCTGAATGGCTTGGATGGCTGACCCGCTCACAGACTGCAGTGAGACTGTGTGTGCACATCTCACTCTCAGATCCGGGAATTGGCACCACTCTCTGCCCATGTTCTCCTGAACCACCCTCTGCACTCAAGCCACGCCATTGGCTGCAACCTTGATCCCACCCACCATATCTTCCCAGATCTGTTTCATTCCTGTGCTCATTCCACAGGCTGTCCCCAGAGCCTGAATTTCCACCAGCATACACCCTCCATCCCACCATCCTCATCTGGCCTTCATCTCCTGCTGTTGATGGGGGATCTTCACCCAGATGCCATCACAGGTATCTCAGACATAGCCTGTGCAAAACTGGGCTCACTAGCCTACCTGTCCATTCTGTGCCCCAAGCTGCTTCTTTCTCGTGTGTTCCCACTCTGGGAATGTGGTGCCATTTTCTGCCTTCTCTAAACCACAAAGCTAGGAGTCCTCCTCAAGATTTCCATTCCAAGATCCACCCATTCTGCTACTCTTTCAGCTCTCAGAGCCACCCCCTCCTTCCCATCTGCCGGTGCCTAAGTTCATCCCTGTAGGCCCACACCTACCTCCCTGCCTCTTGTCAGTCTCTCCTCCACACCACAACCGGTATGCACTTTATAGAACAGAAATAGCTGATGATGTCATTTCCTGGCAGAGGAGTATTCAGATTTAATTCTGTGTATTTTAGCATGCTCTGGCCCTGCCCTACCTTAAATCCCATACCTCTCTGGTATTCACCTGTGTTCCACTCCATTAGGTGAACTGTGCTATGTTGTACTGTATGTTCTTTTTGCCTGGAAAGCTATTTTTCTACTCTCTTCCAATCTCTGCTTAGAAAATGTTTATCCAACCTTTAGGACTCAGTCCAAACATTGCCTCCTCTCGGAAGCCTTCCCTGATGTTTCCATGCAGAGTGAATCTTCTAATTTTGGTCCGCAACACCTCTGTTTTAATGCATTCCACATTGCAAACCTTACCGACATTCCTGTCTCCTCAAGTGGATGGTAAATCTCACAATAGAAACTACTTTTGATTTAAATTTTTTTTTCTTTTTGTTCTGGTGCCTGGCACAGTAACTGGCATGTATTGGAAGCTTAGTAAATATTTGTTGTGTAAATGGATGGATGGGTGGATGGATTGTTACAGCCTGGGTTGGACTTCCTAAGCTCTTAAAACAGCCATCAATTCCCCCACCCAGAACAGGCGGTTTGCAGATAGTGGAAAGAGCCTTCACACCCACCTTCCTTGAGTTCCCAGTACTTTTAGCTGAAGAGATAAAGTAAGAGAAGGAAGGTGGTGGTGAGAACAGGAGCAGGTGCATTGTGCTGTTGCATGGCATTTCCCTTGCTCCTTAGACCCTTTAGGGTGGGACAGTGTCAGCTCTGCATAGGTAATGTCCTGCCACAGGTGAGAGGGAAAAAGGAATTTTTTTTACTAAGCTATCACCCCTTTGTTTTGAACTCATTTTGCCACCATCTTGTGAGTTGCCATCAGTGCTCTCCAATTTGCTTCTGGAGGCCTGCTGCAGCCCCACGAATTAATCCTTTAGTTTCTGGCTTAATGAGGTCTGCAGAAGCTGTAGGTGGTACTGGAGAGGTCCAGGGAATGAGTGGACTTGGGACGCAGCTACATATTAACTAATAGGGAAGTTAGAAATTATGTTAAACAGAGTATACGAGCACACAAAGGCATACCAGGTAGGAGCCCTGCTTTCAATGAACATTAACCAACATCAGGAGTGAGTGCCCCTGATGTGTGAACCAAAGTCTTCGTAAGTGAGCTCTCACCCTGAACAGGGAGGAGAAAGCAGCCAGTGCCTGGGTGTCTCTGACAGTTTCCTCCAGCTTCAGCTTCCTCTCCACAGATCACTCTGCTACTTGGATCTGGTACCCTCCTACCTCGAGGTTCCGATATGTCACAATCACAAGTCCATTTCCCTAAAATGGGGCTTCCAGTCTGTTGCTGGAGTTGCAGCAGTACGAAATAGAGATGGCATGCTTGTAAGTCTGCTCCGACTGCGGAATCTGGCAGCAGAGTGAGAGTGAGAGAGAGAGGTCGGGAGGGATTGTGACTGTCTTGTAGAGCAGGATAAAATAAAAGGTTCATGGGGAAAAGATCTCAGACTCGACCGCTCATCCTCATAGTGAAATTATTAGCTTTACTTCTCAAAGCCCCAAACTGTGCCGCCTACTGCCAGTTGCCATTGCCAGGTCCCACATACTCCAGTGTAGATGTCATTACCTCTGTGTGGCAGATGAGAAGACAGTTGCAGACAAGCTGAACTTGCACACACACAGATGTGTACGTAAATGCCTTTGCTTAATGTTCTGTAGGTTCTGAACTTACTCCATCAAAACACTCAACAGTGTTCTGACTTGGCTTGTTGCCTGTCTCATGCACACATTTATAGATCTTGAGGGCCAAATCCATGCCCATTTTACATGCTGTTACATACTACACACAAGAGCACATGCGTGGTAGACAGATCTCCATAGAGAGGGAGGGAAGGAAGGGAAAGTGTGAGGGGAGGGAGGGTTTCCTAAACCTGCAGCGTATCTTATAAGCACACAATTTATAGGGCAGACTGAAGAGAATGGAAGAAGACCACCCTTTCACTTTCACTGGATAAAGTTCAGTCACTCAGTGTTAAAAACACTGAACCATCTGCCTCCAGGAAGCAGAGCCGGACCCGAGGAAGAGGTCCTCCAGTGGTTATCATTGCTACTTCTACCTCCCTCTCCTGTTCCTGAGTTGCCCCTGCTTTTTCCAACTCTGTTTTCATTTCCTTGACCTATACAACTACTATTCAGGAGACATTTAGTAAATATTTACTCATTGATTCATTGAATCCTTGAGTATGCAACTCCCGGGTAGCACAGTTCAGTGACAGCACCTGACAAAGCTCTCTTTCTGGACTTACTGACTTGCTTCCAAGAGAATTAAATATTGGTCTCACAGTACGTATGTGGAAATGTCATCTGTAATCATTGGATCTACTTGTAAATAGACTCTCCCTGGTCTTCCGGGAGTGTCATTTAGGACCTTACAGAAACCTTCCAGAATAACATGGAAAGGGGCTGTAGGAAAGCAAATGTAGAGTTGGGATAAGACCTAATGATCCCACAAGGAGGTAGTCCTGAGAAGCAGACCAGAAGTTCTCAATTCCTCGTCAGCAGGCCTCCCTACCACAGCTGGGCTGTTGCCTGGCTGCCTGTTTGAATCACTGGTGTTTTAAAATCTAGGTTTCATTATTATTTAGGTGTGGCAGGATCAACATATCAGGAAAAAATGGCCACTGAAAAGACTTACAGTTCCTAAGAGGAGGGGGACATGTCACAGCATGGGAGATGGTCACACGAGGAAGTATCAAGGTTGGTCAGGGGGCAGAGAGAAAAAAGGAAAAACTTAGGCAGGAGCTTTCATTGTGGTTTCCATGGGAAGAAATGAGTGAGGCAACAAGGTAGCTGATTTGGGATAGGTTAGTATGGATCATTTCGGTGGGCTCTGGAGCATTGGGACTGTTCCTGGTTATCTGATACCTAACCCTGGGGTGATAAGGGCACTTTGGATAATGGCACCAGGGAGATGGTTGGGATATGGGTCTGAGTGGGATGGTTTATAATAAAAGTGTGCTTGAAGCTTGCAGATGGGAAGCTTGTTTAGGAATCAGGCATCAGCTAACCCTGGTGAGAGCAGTCCTTCCCAGGTTGACAAGGCCCAAAGAGGGAAATGTATTAGAAAATAAAAGACGTGTTTAATACAAGCAGTTGCAGAAGGGACACTATTTCAAAGTTTTGAAGCTAGAGATTATGATGGAATGCATCTGGGATGGAGCCTGGGAATTGGTATTGTTAAAAGCTCCACTGGTGATTCTTCTGTGCAGCCACTGCTAGCATGCATGTCACTCAAACATTCATGGTGTGTCATTAATTGAGGATTGTGTCTTTTGCATATTAAACAAAGTTTGCCACAAATCATGGATGCTCAAGAACTATTTAATCAGGTTAGTTTTAAAATACAGTTATTTTATCTTTCATTTCAGGCCTCCAGCCAGGGAGACCTTCCATCCTCCTCCACCTGTTCCACCCAGAGGTCGTTGATTCCACCTCCAAAGACCTGCCTCCTCTGGACTTGAAAACTTGCAGTTTCCAGCCTGTTAATGATGTCTTCATGATGAGTTTTCTGGCACGTCTGTTGACCTTAAGATCCACTCTCATTGATGACATTGTTGCAGCCCTGCTGGCTTGGGTTATCCTTGAAGAAGATCTTATTAAGGAATGAAGAAGTGAAAAACTAAGGACTCAGTTCACCGTTGCCAAGTGTTCTGATCCTCATTCCTGTTTACCAAAAGGATGAAGACTCAATCAGGATACTTTCCTCTAATTTTTCATATCAGAAGCTTGATAAGAGTGATCAGAAACATACTTTACAAGTGATTCTACTGTAGTACACTTACATTAGTTCTCATGTATATGCTAGCCCCGCCTAATTTCTAGAAGTGATTGTGGCATAGGACAGTAAGAAGAGAAATGGCCTAATTTTAAAATAATTCTTCCACTTTCCTGTATGTTCAGGAGTGTGTTGAAGTGCTAGGGCTGGTCACATACAACAACCTGAAAAAAGATTTTGGAAAGGAATTAATCCTATTTCCTCTTATATAGAAGGCAAATCTGGGGTACCATAAAAGTCTGGTACCAGGAGTACTGGGTTGGTTAGAGGAAGAGGTAGGTTTGGAATCTAGGTCAACTGATTCTAGGTCACTACATTCTTCATCTCCAGAGGACAGTTCCTCTTTCCTTCAAGAAATGCCCAAATGTAGAAATTTGCCAGCAAGTAATTATTGGCCTGCCAGAAGGTTCTCTTTTTCCATATCTCCAAGGCATAGAACTACCAAGTACTTCTTTCAGTTTTGACATTTGTACTTTAGTACACTTTTAAAACAGTGATTTTTGCCAGAGAACCATTGAAAATGGTTAGAACCAGAAGTTTGGGATTCCAGGGACCCCATTTATTGTTCTACTATCTTTCTAAGTCTTAGTTCTGGCCACAAGGAGATAGAAAGATCCTTGGCTTTTTCTCTGCTGAGGAGTCTGATGAGGAAGAAAGAACCGAAAATAGTAATTGTTGTCTATTTTTTTCAGGCTTATTATTACATCACGATTGGTAAATCTGTACATGTGCAAAGAAAGTAGAGTCTTAAATATGTTATGAATTTAGAGTATCGCACAAATCTACCTTCAAAGCATGCATCGTTAATGATGCTTAAACATACGGTAAAATTAACATCTTGACTGTTGCTTTAAAAATATTAGAAATCTGGTTGTTTTTCATAGACTCATTCTCCAGTCCCTCACAGATATATAAAAACCACATTGTTAATGATCCATTTATGTATAGTTTTATTGGATCCCTTTTTTAATAATTAAAGATTCTTTCTCAATCTCATTCTTCAGCATAGCAAACAAGGACTCCTATTGAAGTAACAGCTTTCAGAGAAGTCATGGGTTTGTTCTGTTTTTGATATAAAATACACTATTGGCCACACCTTCCCAAGAGTATTTGCTCTGAATATCTTGTGAAGGGCCTGGCACATGGTAGCCATTCTGCAAATATGCCTTCAATGGTCCCTTTACTTTCTTTATCACTTCTTGGGGAGAAATAGGAGTATGTGAGATAAAAAGAACAAGAAATTACAATATGTGAGTATTGTAATGGAGTATATTGTATAGGAGTGAGATAAAAAAGAAGAACAAGAAAAAAACAATAATGGTTGTCCTTCTTATTATTTGTAGATAGTCTTCACTATTAGATTTTGATAAATGAGGTACTTTTTGAATATTCAATACCTCTAAGCCTCTTTTTGGATGCCATGTTTAGTTTTTGTATGTACTCTGATGAATAAGCATGATCAATAACCTGGCAAAACCTATACCAGTCAGTGGTGTTAGTATCACTGTTTGTGCAATATTTGAATATTTTATTGCATTTTATTCTTATATTAAAATAAGTGGGGCTAGAGAGGTGGCTCAGTGGTTACTGTGCTTGCCTGGCATGCGTTAGGATGCAGGTTCAAATGCCAGCACCATGTGCACAACAAAGTATTGGACAACGAAAGCCACATGAAAAACTAAATAAAATGGATTTTCTGTCTCTGTGCGTCCTTCTCTCTCTTTAAAAAATATAAGTTGAGGGGCTGGAGCGGTGGCTCAGCAGTTACGGCACTTCCCTGGCATGTACAAGAACCCAAGTTCAAACCCCAGCACCACGTACACAAGTCTTGGAGCAATGAAAGCCACGTGAAAAACTAAATAAAATTGATTCTCTCTCTCTCTTTCTCTCTCTCACTGTCCCTCTGTCTTTAAAAAAGTAAGTTGAAAATATAAAACTGAAAATACTGATGAGAAGCCTGAGTCTCATGAATGTGGCACTCTTTAGACGTAGTTGGAACTGATCAGAAGTACCATGTCAGAAGTGACAAGTCTTAAGTCCTCAATGCATATTCATTGAACATCTAAATTGGTTAGTTATGTACAAAAGAAGATAAGGAAAAGATCTGAATGAAACACTGGGACTGTGTTATTTGAAGAATTTTTCTAATGATGAGGAGAAAACTTGTATTTTCTAGAAAGAAAACCACTCATTATAACATATATTTAATCAACTTCCACATAATCAATGCATTTGTATACATTTTTAGGTTATGTGACAAAACCATAGACTGTCAATATCAAGAGGATAAGAAACTAAACTATAAGTATGTGTCTAAATAGATTGTTCCAGAGTCTTTGCTATGATGTTTTTGGAGATAGTTCTGCTGCCACCTTTTATCCCCAAGATTTTACAGACTGGTTCAGTAGAGAGTGAAGTAATTGGCCATATTCACTGCCATTACATTTGTCCCTAACTCTTTAGAAGGTAGATAGTCTTCTGATTCCTAGGCCAGCACTGTTCCTTCATCTTCTATTAAAAGCTAGGAATGGATAACCCAATTGTGTAAGCAATAAAGTATGAAGACTGAGAGATTATGAACAAGAGCTTGGTGTTGCTATCAAATAGTTTTACTTGGGGTTGGGGATTTAGCTCAGTGGCAGAGTGCTTGCTTACTTATCACGCGCAAGGCCCCGAATTTGGTCCTCAGCCCTGAAAAAAAATAATGATTTTACTTGACCTTTTAATGATGTAAATAACCCTTTGTGCTTTTCCATAATTACACAAAGTGGTAGTATATAGATGACTTTAATGAACATTTTTTATAAGTTAAGCTAAGTAATCTATCCCATGGTTTTTGTTTTTGTTTTTTCCTTCGCTTTTTTTAATTAACAAAGAAAGGTCCTAGTCAGTCCAGTATCACTCAATAGCTGGGATTTTTAGATCCCTCTCCTATACGCTCCAGGAAGTAAAAGCTGGCTTTCTCTGCTCCTCCTTCAAAGACTAGTGTGTGGTTTTATAGCTGCTTGGAGGAGAAAGCATTAGTAAGTTTTATTTCTGAGAAAGATAAGCAGCTAATTTGGAAGATTCTAAGATATATCCTTTGTCAATCCCCAGTTTTGAGGAATCTGCCTGTATATATATTTTCTTTGATCTGATACATAAATTGTGTTCTGTTCATTTCCAAGCACGTTATTAAGAGTATGAAATGATTCATTCATTCCTGCTGGCCAGATACTATGCTCACCAGCATGGTAAGAAGATGAGTTGGAGGTTGAAATGTATATTTTCAATTCTGAGGGACAACTTGGAATTCATTTTCTCATAGAAAGAGTAAAAAATAGATCCCCAAGATAGCCTTCCAAAGCCCATTCGACATCATGGTGTAGAAGTGTTTTATCCATTTACACAGTAAGAGCTATCATGGCTATCATGGTGTAGAGAACAGAATGTGGGATTGGAAGTCAGGAAGGTTTTTAAATTACTCTGCTCCTAACTTGATGATTTCACATGACTTGATAACATGGGTCTGTGTTTTATCATAATAAAGTGGATAAGTCCCTGCAACTCGGTTAGTCCAAGTCTAAGGCAAAGGGCGAGAAACCTCTCATTCTGTAGAAGCAGGGAGACAATCTTACCTAACAGCCAAGGATTTCCTCTCCCCAGTGCTGGCAATCAAACTTAGGTCCTTGAACATGCTCAGTAAGCTCTCTCTACCACTGAACTACATCCCCAGCCCAAGGATCTTTTTCTTATATTGCCAATGCTGTTCCTTGCTTTTTATCGTTATTATAATAAATCCGTTAAAAAGCTAAGTGAGAGACAGTGAAATATGAACCACACACAAGAATTAATGGTCTTAATCGCTCTTCAATCCAAGAACCAAATGTTTTAGGTGCTGGCTTCTTAAAAGACTCAGAGCAATCATAAAGTTCTTCCACGTCTACAACATTTCAGCTAGAATAGGAAAGGTGGCAGTGGAAATGGCAAATAGCAATAGCCTCCCTCCACCTCCTTGAAGTCAGTAACTGGCAAGATAATCCTCATAAGGTAGAAAGAGGGAAGAGGGCTGGAGTGGCCACTCAGCAGTACAGCACTTGCCTGGCTTGAGCAACTACCTGGGTTTGAACCCCAGCACAACACATACAACTCTCAGAAAAAAATAAAACCAGATGAAAAAATGAATAAAATTGATTCTCTCTCTGGCTCTATCTTAAAGGGAGGGGGAGAAATTAAAAGGTAGCTGATGGTGAAAATCATAAGATACGTTGTCATACATATCCAAAGAGCTTTGATGATCATGCTTATTCCAGAACGTGAATAAAAGATTGAAACTGTGACTTTCTGTATTGTTTTATTTGTTATAAGCTCTTTAACCAAAATCAAGTCTTAAAATTATATCAAGTGTCTGTACAGCTACTGGCAGAGGTGGGCCTCTTCACTCACTGCCATTCTTCCCTACCCTATTTTGGTGTCAGGGAGTGAGTTCATTAATTTAGATGAAAAATCTGGTGAAATAAAGTGTTTTGGTGTTTTCACTACACAGCTTGGCAAAACCCCTAAGCCCTGTTTTGTATCCATGAAGTCTTCAGTTTCTAAGGATCTTTGAAGCCGCCCTTTATTTCCTCTAATAGTTCCTTTATCTCCTATTCCTTTTTTCCATACCTGTTGTTACCAGACTTTTATCACCTGAGGCCACTTATCAACATCATTTCCCTAGTAACCATCAGAATTCCTGGCACATAGTAGAGGCTCAATAAATGGTTGAATTGATGGCCTTACAAACCCTGCCCAAATACTCCACTGAGCTAGGTCTCCCCTTTTCTCATTGCTCATTGCTCTTACTGCCCATGTAACCTTTGTATAACTGGGTCTCATTTTGTGCACTTCTCAAATTTTTGTATACTATCATTCCTGTTCTCTGTTGTATGTAAGGTTTCCTGGTTTTAAGTCTGCCCTTCCCAGATGAATACTTTATACTTTTTCTTGTGTCCTCTCCACCTCCAAGCATTTGCCAACCCCAGTTTCCCCCACAAGTGTTTATGGCTCAGATCTGTGGAGGCTGGTGATAGATGTTTAAGAAACTACTCATCCATCTTAATGCAGCACTTACACTGCTTGTTCTTCAATTGCCCATCATCACTTCATTCAAAGGCTCTGTGATTATTCATTCACAGAGCACTTACTGAACTTCCACTGTGAGAAAGACACCATGCAAGGTGCTCTGGAAGATATACAAAGATGAATAAGATGCCTCCTCTGATTTCTACAGCAATTACTGATGTACAAGTCATACTATAATTAATCTTGCACAGCCTTGTGATGTCTCTTTAACTATCTAGAAAGCATTCTTTAAATCTTGCTATGCTATTTGACTTTTCACTTTTTTTTTTTTCCAATCTGGCCTTTGCCTCTCTGACACTTAGTTGTGTATGTGGTGCTGGGGTTCAAACCCGAGTCCTTGCACATGCCAGGTAAGTGCTCTAACTGCTGAGCCACTGCTCCAGCTCAGACTTTTCACTTGTTAATGTCTTCACTCATTTGCTCAGCAAATAGTTGTTGAATGCATATGATGTGTCCAGCACTATCCAGCAGCTGAGGCAGAGAGATAAAAAGTAAGCTGCATGTGATGGTACATTACTATAATCCCAGTGACTCAAGAGGCTGAGGCAGAAGGACTGCAAGTATGAGTCCAGCATGGGAAACTTAATGAGACCCTGTCTCGAAAAAAAATTTTAAAAGGGGCTTGGGATGTAGTGCAGGGTAGAGCACTTGCATAGCATGTGAGAGAATGAGTTCAATCCCTTGTACTGGAGGGAGTGGGCTGAGAAAAAGAGAAAAAAAATAGTTCCTACCATCCAAAAAGGTCAGACTAGGGCTGCAGCAGTGGCTTGGTGGTTGTGCGAGGACGTGAGTTCAAACGCCAGCACCATGTACACAACAAAGTGTCAGAGCAATGAAAGCCACATGCAAAACTAATAAAGTTGATTCTCTCTCTATCCCTCACTCTAAAAAAAAAAAGTTAGACTATAGTACAGGAGAGGAAATGGAAATTGATCAGTAATTATGACATAGGCCAAATGCTATTGAAATTCCAAAGAAGGGTTGCTCAACTTCCCAAGATCTCACTGAAGAGGTGACAATTCGACTAGCCCTGGAAGGGTAGTATCAAATGGACAAGGTGAAGCAGAGTATTCTAGATTAAGGGTATATCCAGAACAAAGGCACTGAGGTGTAAAGAACGTGTTTTATTTAGTTAATACATAGGTGAAGAGAATGGTGGGAAATAAAGTTGGGCAGATAAACTTAGGTATGATTGTGTAGGTGCGTATTAACAAGCTGAGGAATTCTTTAGCAATTAACTCCCTCCCTTCCCCCATTACATGTATAGTCCATACTCACTGTAAAAAACATCCAAACATTTACAGGCATGTACAAAGTAGAAAGGTAACCACTTGTAGTGATTTGAGTCATAATCTTTCAGATTGTTTCTACAGGCAAACCAACATATTACCATTTAAAATGAAATCATGGTATATTTTTTCTTGATTTAAGTACCTGTGAGATAGAAATCCATGCTAGTACATGCATATCTATTCTACTTTTTAAAAAGACTGTATTGTTGATAGTCCATTAGCAGAAAGAGACTGATATAGGATCAGACTTCATAGTTTGGTCTTTCAAGAAGCCACTTAACCTGTGTGTTACCTCCTGTGGGACACGAACATAGTAAAGGTAGTGTTGCATGGGATTTTTTGTTAAATCAGTTAAATAGTTCAAATAGTGCCTGGGAGATGAAAATCTTTGTGGTGATTCCATGATTTATTCAATATTCAAGTAGTGTTTTAGGCAAGAGTGATATAATCTGACTGCTTTTAAGGTCCCTCTGGGACCTTTGGGGAATGCTCAGTAGGGATCTTGTCGGGAGACTGCTGCAACCAAAGATTGTGGAAGAGTGTTCCTGGCAGAGGAAGGGGAGCAAAAATATACTTTTTAAGAGACTAAGTATTAGAATTTATTGACTGCTGATGGCTGAGAAGAGACAATCCTACAAGTTCTCCATTTTTGACTTGAGAGGACTGTGTAGAGGGGACAGTGCCATATTCCCATGTTCACCTGACAGGTACTTTTTGAGCCTCTACTACGTGTCTAGGTACAGAAAATTGGCAACAGGATCTATGCTTTGTGGAGTTTACGTACCAAGAGGCATTTATGACTGAGGTTGGGAGACCAACAAATAATTAGACAATAAATGAACACGAATTTCAACCTAGCCCACATCTGATTGAAGAGCGGAGGTCCAATAAATATTCAATGACTTTAAAACCCTTATCCAACCCTGAAGAAGTTTAACAGGCTGCCGTAACGATGATTACGGAGTCCGTGACTCATTCCAGCGGCGGACGAGGGCCGGGGGAAAAGGGTTATTTGGGACGATACCCGCAGCTCCAGGGGCCGCAGGTCGGAGACCAGCCCCGTTTCGCAGCCAGGGAGAACCACGCGCTTGGGCCAAGGTCAAACGCGCCCGAGCGCCGCAACGCGGCCGGGGGGCGCCCCGGTCTGGAGGTGCGGGCCAGGCTACCGCGAGGGGACCGGGCCGGGGCCAAGCCCGAGCGCCGCCCGCACAAGCGCCCGCGCCTCCGGGTCGCCGAGCTCCTGCCGGAGGGGCCGGCACGCGGCCCAGCGGCGGTTGCGGCCCCGCGTCGCGCGGCACTTCCGGCGTGTGCCGGGGTGGCCGGATGACGTGGCTGAGTCAGAGGAAGAGGCTAAGGCCGGGGGGCGGAGGAGGCTCGGGAGCGGGCGGTGACGGCGGCGGAGGCAGCGGCTAGGCCCGGGCCCCGTGCGTCTGTCCGCGCCCCGTGGATGCGAATCGGCCGCGGCCCCAGCGGCGGCGGCGGAGGAGTCGGTGGGCCGGCGCCGGGCCTGTGGGAGCGCGGAGGATGAGGCCGCTGCCGGGCGCTCCCGGCGTGGCGGCGGCCGCCGCGCTGTTGCTGCTGCTGCTGCTGCCCCGGGCCCGGGCGGACGAGCACGAACACACGGTGAGGCGCCCCGGCCGGCGCGGCCGCCCCCGACCCTGTCCGCCGGCCTCCGCCCCCGCGGGCCCTGCGCGGCCTGGTGCAGCCCCGCCGCGGCTCGAGAGCTCCTTCCGGTCGGGCCTGGCGGAGCGGGAGCCGCGGGAGCTGGGAGGAGGCATTTCCGTGCGCTCCAGGGACGGGGCTCCCCTCTCGAGTGTCTGGGCCTTCCATTCCTGCCCCGAGCGCGGTGGCGCCGCGCCGCTACGTCTGGGAGTGGTGTCGGGGGGCCCGACGCAGCCCGGGCAGTCTGGGCTTCACTTTATTGCGGGAACGAGGCCCGCAGGCCGGCGTGCTCGGGGCGCGTGCCCCGGGGACAGGGGCTGCTCGGGGGCACGGGGGCTGAGACTCAGCAGAAGATGGAAGCTTCCCAGCTACCCTTCGCAAGCGAACCAGGAAATGCCCTCCACTTTATGAGCCGCTCCAGCCTTTCTTTATTCTCCTCCTCTTCCTTCTGCCCAAACCCGATTAAAACCCTGGGGTGGGGACAGCGCGAATAAACTCGAGGTGAGAGGGGTTTACCCGGGTGTGTGCTCTCACCCCACCGGCACTCAATTCCAAGGCCTTTCTTGTAACTTTCTCTTGAGTTTCCAGCAGAGGCCGCAGCCCGGTGGTCTCCAGCTTGGGCAGCTTTTGATCTGAAGTCTGAGCTTCGCAGTCTAAGACCAGACCCCTGGAGCAATCTCTTTTGCATTTGTTCCAAAGTTGATTGGCGGGTTTCTTTCATTACATTTTCACATCAAAGCGTGGATGTGAACGACTCTAGGAGTGGCTTTCTCGTAGGGCTGTAACTGGATGGTTTTCATAAGTGTAGACTGCTCGAGGCTGGAGTCAGGTAAAGGGTGGGTGCTTGACCAGTAATTGTTTTTTATACCGGTACCCGTCTAGATGTGATTTCGCGTGAAAGTTTGGGTATGTACTGACTGAATCTGAAAGATCTGTGGGAGTCTTCTGATGCATGAGGAAGTGAAATTCTTATCTATTTAATGGGTCTGATTTTAGGTTTTATTTGTAAATAGCAACACTTTTTTCAGGTCCTTGGGTTAGCATGGCGCTTGTTTTAGCTAAGGAAAGCTCTAAATCTGGCCCTTTTACCTTCAATCACGGCCAGAATTTTCTTACCTGTGTATGTAGATTTTTTTTTTTTTTTTGAGACAGAAATTCCAAATTGGTGACATGTTTTTGTGCTATACTTGACTTTTGACCTTAAGATAATTTTGTCTGGAAGTTAAGCAGTTGAATTAAAAACTTATTTTTTTTCCTATCAGATAGCTTGTCTCAAAGTGTAGAAACTTTTTGTTAAAGTAAGTATTCAGGGACCATGTGTAGATCAGGATTGTTGATTGCTTTTTAATTTTCACTGGGCATCCTTTTGGTTAATGGTGTTACTAATATTTTTCCAAATTTTTTTGGTACTTAAGAAAAATTATGTAAAACCCAGAACTCAACTATTTAATTCCACCATATAGATATACAGACTTGAGAGTAGCAGTCTACTTTTTAATACTTGAGAAAAATATTCTACTTTTTTTTTCATTCTACTTTTTAATCTTGTTTTATGTGGTCATATATGTGGTCATATGTAAGGAAAGCTATTAATTTAAACTTAATAAATTAGATGTGTATGAAGGCCGTAGAATAATTTACAAATTTAAGAAGTAAATGCTGATTTCAGTGAAATTTCGTTGCTAGGATTCTTTTAATTTTTTGTTAGTAATTAAGTATAAAATATTTGAAAAATAATTTTTTTGTTAACTGCCACGAGAATATGATATATATGAAATAGTTGGTGGACAAAAATTTAGAATCCGTGTCATTTCATTGTATGTTTACTCTGAACTGCTCTCACCTGTTACCCATTATTATATAGGTAGGCAAGAGTTACAGGAAGAATAGCATTAAGATACAAGTATAAAATTAAAGTAACTATCATTCACTTTAGTACTGTGTTTTTGCTATTAGTCAAAATATATTGCTTTTTCTTAGTTTTATGAAAATGTTTTTTGAAGATTAGGCATTCACCTATCCAGATAACTACTGGAAGAGGGCTATGGTCAAGTGAACATTTTTTGTTTTTCCTACCAAGAAGACAGAAGTATCTGGTGAAGAGAAAACCTGAGGGAGGAGGAGGCAAATTCCAAAAGGGAAGGTTGCTGAGTTGGTGTTTAATAAATACCAGTGGAATTGAATTATTAATTAAAGAACAACTTTTGGAAGGTATAGCTTGCCCTTTAGGTTAACTTTTAGTGAAGACTATTTCCAGACTAAAATAAAATGACTTTTATAGCAAAATGTGCTAGGTCCTGTTTTAAGTGCTTTTCACTTAATTACACAGTAATTTATATTGAATGTAAATAACCCTATGAATTGCATGATATTTTACCCTTTTATAGAAGAGGTCTCTTACATGAGGCCACACCCAGTGGAGGAGTAGAGGTGGGATTTGATCCTTGGCATTCTTAATTAAGTCTGTACTCAGCTGATATACTTATACCCTTTGTCCTAAAAACTAAGACAATGTTTGGTATTAAATTGAGTAGTTCTTTATAGTGATAGTTTTTTGAAGTGCTTAGGACATGTTTTGATGAGTCGCTCCATAATGGGTTTGGTACTAGAGAGATTGAGTTAGCATTAAAGAGGGACAAAGCCTAACTTCCTGGGCCACAGTAGGGGTGTGATCCGAGCAGTCGCATGCAGAACTGTTCTTGTTTAATGTATTACTGAAATTCTTAATGCCATCTTGAAATTCTTTATCTTTGAACAAAGAATCTTGCATTTTTGTTTTGGTCTGGGCCCTAAAAATTATGTAGCTGGTTATAAAAAGGGATAAATTCTTTCTGCTGTTTTGAAAAAGTGGGATTCAGCTGACCATCTGACCCATATAGTATTTTTACTGTATATAGACAGTGTGAAGGAGAGAGAATCAATTTTATTTAGTTTTTCATGTGGCTTTTGTTGCTCCAACACTTCGTCGTGTACGTGGTGCTGGGGTTTGAACCCGTGTCCTCATGCTTGCCAGGCAAGCACCACAAGCCCTGAGCCACCACTCCAGCCCCCATATAGTATTTTTTATGTGCTTATTTATCTAGTATACTTGTAATATTCTCAGAAGGATGAGAATGAAATGTGTTGTAGACTTTCTAGAGTATATGCACACATCTAGATGGTATAAAGATGTGGTACTTTTAATCCTTGAATCAGGACTAGGTATCAGGTCAGTGGTAGAGTACTTGTGTAGTATGTGTGAGGCCCAGGGTTCAATCCCCCGCACTGCACAAATAAACAGAAGTTGAATCATATATGGATTACAGGACATATTGTTGGAAATTAAAGAGCATTTTCATGAAAGTTAGATTCCTAATAAGTGATTAGATGGGTCATAAAAAACTCTCTTTAGAATAAGTGAAAGGTAGATTTATAGAGTGTGATTATGCCAATTCTTGGTTGAAGCCCAAGGAAGCATCTAGAATTAAATGACAGTGTTTTGTAAGATTCCGAATGACTCCATTAAAAACAATTTCAAATTGAGACTCAGAATTTTAGAATTGGAGAGACTGGAGAGCATTTAATCCTGAAGTCAGTTTACTAATGGTCCCAGTGTCTGGCCTGAGGCCTCAGGAAGGATGGAGGTTTCCTGATTTCTATTCTTCCTTTTTCGATGTGTATATCTAATCTCCATAGCAGCAATATGGAAGGATGTCATATTGAAAAACCAATAATCAAGGGTAAAGGAATCCTAGAGCATTTGTACTTGAAGGTTTGCATTTTACCTTTGGATTTTTGTTGTTTTTCGGTTCTGGGGATTCGCCTTGGATTTTTTTTATGGGTTCTGTATATTCAACATGATCACAAGGCCACCCCCCTCTCCAGCCCCAGTATGTTACATATCCCAAGCACTGTGCTCTGCATTAATAGGAATATTTATTTAATAGTGCTTTGCTGAGTGACTCAAGTTAATTAGGGAGCTACTAGGGACAAGGATATGCATTGTTGGAAGAATGAAACTTGCTTAAAGCACAGTGAGCAACCCACAAGTTGAAGTGCATAGTCTTGGGCATACCTACTGTAGTTTAGGGTCCCCACCTAGTCTAAAATCCCATTTCCTTGCATCCCATGTTATTGTTGGAAGGACCCCATCCCTGTCAGGGGTAGTTTGCTTGGCTTTTGCCATAAACTCTTTGCGTTGACCAACTATAATTTGGAAAGTTTTGATTGTTTTACCTTGGCAGCTTTTCATCTTTGTCTCTGTTGGGCATATAGAACCTCTGGAAACTTACTTAAAGGTTTAAAAAGGAAATAAACTATTTACTACAAGTATGTTTGTGAGTGCTCCAACCCAGAGCTAGTTTTTAGGAAATTCCATAATTCATTGTCCTATTTTCAGCTTCAGTAAGTGATAGACTAAAAGTTTATTTAAGTACAAAGTTATTTTGAGAAAGAGCAGTTAGCTCAAGAAACTATTCAAAAATGTACTTCAAATTTGATTGTATTAGAATTCTGATGTCTGTTTAAAATAATTGAAAAGCTCTGAAACTATGATTTCTGAAATATTCTCAAGACTGGATTTTGTGCATTTTAAAGCAAACATGTCCCATTCCTATGAAAATGGAAGATAGTATTTAGGTGCTTATTTTGAGCTCTCTGTCCCTTGCTGGTTGGTATAAATTCTGATTTCCTAATTCAGAGAGTGTGTCAGCAACATTATCTACTAAAATGTTCTTCCTGAGAAAAATTAGTTCACAAATCTTGTCAAAGAGGAAAACCTGGTTTCGGCCCCCTCACATAAACAGAATATTTAAATCAGAGAGGTTCAAGATTGGTGACTTCTTAAGAAAAGGTCATTGCTTTTGAGATTAGACTGCAAGTAGATTCTTAAGTTTTTTTCCCCCCATTTCTGGGTAGATTAAAAGCTCAAATGGAAAAATTGTTCACTATTCAGTACTGTCTTTAGCAGCTTTGTATCCTTTTTTATATTTCCTTGATTTCGTTTTTGCTCTTTTGTTAATGAAGGTGACTAGCAGTTAGAAAAAGCAGTACTAAACTGATAAACTTGGTACTGCTTATTTAAAGAGAGAGGGACAGTGAGAGAGAGAAAGAATAATATAGTTTTTCATGTGGCTTTTGTTGCTCAGACACTTTATTGTGTACATGGTGCTGGGGTTTGTACTTGCGTCCTTGTGCCTTAATCTCAGAGTCACTGTTCCAGCCCCCTGGACAAATTATTAACATCTGTATTGGTTTCAGTTATTGTTTTTTCTAATTGAGGTTTTTAGTTTGTAAAATGAGGGAAATAATAGGACCTGTCCTACAGAATTTTGAGATTAAATGTTCATGTAAAGACCTTACAACTCTGCCTTGCTCATGAGATGAATCTATTAAGTGTTAGCTAATGAGGTTTAGTTGCCCAAGCTGGTGAGATCATACCATGTTTGCATTGGTCAGTTAAGTCTTCTTGTGGGGACATGAGAAAAGATTAGAGCAGTTCTGGAAGGTAAGTGGAATTTGACTAAGTGGAGATAGGAAGGGCATTAAATTTGGGGAATAACAAAAGAAACAAGGTGAAGCATAAAAGGAAAGGAAGACAGTGCCATAACCTTTTTGACTGAAGTGGACAGTTCATAAATTGAGAAGAACAGTGAAATTCTTCCCACTGCTAGAAAAATGAGTAGGTGAAGAATGCAGGTATTCTGAATAAGTCTCCTTTCATTTGGCTACTTTCCCCGAAGCCTCAGGAAGGGAATTATTGCCATGTTCAGAGGTCCCCATGTTCGTGCTGTGTTTCCTTGACACCTCCCTGTTGTGGTTACTTTTTTCAGGTAAGTTATAAATTTCATCTTGTTTAGTGTTATTGGCAAGTTCAGAGTTTCCCAAGGAAACTTTTAAGAGCTTGATAAGATTTTCTGGAGTGTCGGAAGGGAATTAGACTAGCTTTTCCATCAGGGTGTCCTAAGAAGGAGGTTGTTTGGTGAATGAGTCCTACCTCATGCTCTCTTCCTCTAGGGTTGCAGAGCTGAGGGACCTTGTCTGTGGCTTTAGGGAAGGGGAAAAAATTTTTTTTTCTCTTTAAAAAGCTATGTGAAGGGACTGGAGTGGTGGCTCAGTGGTTATGATACTTGTCTGGTATGCGTGAGGACCTGGGTTCGAACCCCAGCACCATGTAAACAGTGAAGTGTCAGAGCGACAAAGTCCACATGAAAAACTAATTAAAATTAATTCTCTCTTTCTTGCTTGCTCTCACTGTCCCTCCCTCAAAAAAAAAAAAAAAGCTATGTGAAGGCTTAGGAACAAATGCATATCATATTGTTACTTTATATGCACTTATAATTGCACAATAATAACTCAATTCGTTAATGAAAACATTGTTTAAAAAAGCTATGTGAATTGTGATCTCAGTGGCTTGGGAGACCGAGAGGCAGGAGGATTGCATGTTCAAAGCCAGCCTCAGCAACTTAGGGAGGCACCGAGCAACTTAATGAGATCCTGTCTCAAAATAAAACATGAAAAAAAAAAGGAGCTGGGAATGTGATTCAGTGGTTAAGCATCCCTGGGTTTAATCCTTGGTACCAAACAAAAGGTTTGGTGGGGGGAGGAACTTTCATGAAGTTTCCTTTTGGTATTTTCTAACTTCAAGATTCTTGGGGAGGGGGACTTTTGTTCAGGGGTGCTCTGCCACTGAACTATATCTCCAGCCTTTTTATTTTTATTTTGAGATATGGTCTTGCTAAGTTTCTTAAGGGCCTTGCCAAGTTGCTGAGGCTGGTTTTGAATTTACAATCCTCTTGCCTCAGCCTCCCCAGTCACTGGGATTACAGGTGTGTGCCACTGTGTCTGGCTAACTTCAAGGTATTTTAAAACATGTTTTTTCTCTTGAGAGAGAATTCTTGACCTTGGCTTGGGAACACTTATTTTCAGGGATAGTCATGGTCTGAGATGAAAAGTGTTTTAAGTTAATTGTATCTGACCGTAGTCTGTGTGAAAAGGTGAAATATTCCCCCTAAGCCTTAATAGTCCCCCTTAGCCCTGCATGTATTTCTATTTACTATTTCAATCCTTTTTCTAAAATCTTAGACTTCAGAACAATATAAACTTTGTTATAATACTCATATCATGTCTACCCAGCTCTACCAGCCTATTACGGTTTTATGAATGTTCAAAATGAATAACTTCAGAATGTGTAGTTTAACATACCCTGCAACCCTTAGATTACTTTGGTCCTGTGTCTCAGCATAAAACAAATGCTGTATTTTAAAGAAATACTTATGTTCAAATTTTTGTTTATTTTTATTTCTTATTTCTTTCTTTATTTTTGGTACCAGAGACTGAATTCATGTGCACTTAACCACTGAGTTACATCCCCAGCTTGTTTTTTATTTTTTGAGACAGGGTCTCACTAAGTTGCTGAGACTGGCTTCAAACTTGGGATCATCCTGCCTCAGCCTCCTGAGCCACTGGGATTACAGGCATGCACCATTGCCCCGGGCTGTTTATTTTTAAAGGAATGTGTACATTAAGATTTATAGAAAAAGTTTCTTTGTACTTAATTTCCAAGTTACATAACATTTCTGCAAACTCAACAGGGAGTAAGGGTATGCTTCTCATTAATGGGTACTCTCGTGCTCTAATTGCTAGTGTTCTGTCTTATTTCTCTTAAAAGTATTATTGCAGTTAGTGCACATACCAGTCAATGCATATGCTTCAAGCTTTTATTGGTGCCAGTGAACTTTATATTTTAGTATTTCTTTGGTGTTTTCCGATGTAATTTATTAAATACTTTCGTACACTGTATTGTGCAAAGAGCATTTTGTGTTAGTAAACAGATTTCATTTCTAATACTAACTCTGGTTAGTTCATAGTGGTTGGTTGAAAGCATGGTTTTGAGAAGAATTCTGAGGATATACGTATATGTATGTGTGTACACACACACACACACACACACACACACACACACATATACACATATATATATTCTGACTAATTAGTGCTCTGTGACCATGATCATTAGGTGGGAGAGTGGAGAACTTTGTATATTTTTCAACTCTCAAAAAGAATAGTTAAGAATGGGGATGTATGAATACATTAATATTTACACCTTTGATTCCTTAATTCACACGTGAAGATTATCTACAGTTGTTTTTCTGAACTCACTTGAATTAGCTTATGATTTTCTGTATTGTTACCCATCCACACTCTTTTCTGACAAAGCAGAATTAATCTTTCCTTTGTTGTTGCTACAGTAATTGTTTATTACCTTAATTACAACACTTATTTTTCCAATGTTAATCATCTACTTGTTTGGCTCCACTGTGGATTATGAACTTCTTAAAGGAAAGGAGAATATTTAATTTTATAGCCTTAATATGTAGCGCTATGCTTGGTTCGTATTTGACATGTTTGAAAAGAGATTGTGTGGTTTTTCCTTGATGACCTGGATGATGTCTTATGTGAACAGTGAGACATTTATTATGTTTGAAGATAAGGTGAAGAGATTGAAGTCTTAGGGTGGGAGTGATAATGTGAATCAAAGGAGGAGGCAGATTCCTTGCTATGACCAAAATACCTGACAAGAACAGTGTAGAGGAGGAAAAGTTTATTTGGGCTCATAGTTTCAGAGGTCTTAGTCCATAGCTCTGAGCCTGTCTTAAAATAGAATATCATGGTGGAAAAGTGTGACAGAGAAAAGCAGCTCAGGGCATCATACCAGGGAAGCAGAAAGCAAGCTCTGTTGCCCAGGGACAATATATAAACCTGAAGTTTCTACCACACCATACCTGCCTATAGTTACCACCCAGTTCATCCATATCCATGGATTTATTCACTGATCAGGTCACAACTCAATTTAATCATTTCACCTTGGAACGTGCTTAATGTCTCACATAGGAGCTTTTGGGGATATCTCATCTCAAAACCATAACAAATCATTAGGATTTTAAACTTGTAGAGATCTTAGAAATCTTGGGCAGATCCCACAGTTGGACCCTGGAAAGATGAAGTCATCTATCTCAAATCATTGAACTGCCGTCTATATTTAGCTGTGTTTTTCCTTTGGTACTAGGATTTGAACCAGGGGTGCTCTGCTACCATGCTATGTACATCCCCAGCCCTTTTTTCAAATTTTATTTTGAGACAGAGTCTCTCTCAGTTGCCCAGGCTGGCCTCAAACTTTTTTTTGTTTTGAGAGAGAATCAATTCTTAGTTTTTCATGTGGCTTTCGTTCCTCTGACACTTTGTTGTGTACATAGTGCTGGGGTTGAAGCCGAGTCTTCATGCATGCTAGGCAAGTGCTGCAACTGCTGAGCCACTGCTCCAGGCCTTGGCCTCAAACTTGAGACCCTTCTCTCTCAGTCTGAGTACTTGGGATTATAGGTGTATGCCACCATGCCCAGCCATATTTAGTTATATGTAGCAGTCACTGATGGTTAAAATGATAATTATTCAAAGAAATATGCATATAATATGTGCTGCAGGCTGATCACAGATGGTTTTATACTATGGCTTTTCTTCCTCTTCAAGTTATTCCTCTCTAGTGTTTTGACCAGTGGTTGTGTGAAAGACTAGAAGGGAGAGGAGGTTTTATTTATGTATGCTGGCAACTTTAGTTTTCTTGGTATCTATTGATGAACATGCGGTTTGGAATAACTTGTTGATTTTGTTTCCTCCTTCCTTGTCCATGTTAGTATGGTGAATTATATTAGCTATAGGTTTATCATTACTAGTATAAATATTAATTATGGGGCTGGAGAAGTGACTCAGTGGTTATTGTGCTTGCCCAGCAAGTGCAGGTACATGAGTTTGAATCCCAGCAGCATATACACAACCAAGTCTTGGAGCAACGAAAGCCACAAGAAAAACTAAAATAAAAAATTGTTTAAAAAAATTAATCATGAACATAACGTATTCTTATGAGCTATTGGACTTTGTTTAAACATGATCTTCTGTAAAACAGTTTGGAAATGATGGGTCCTGAGACCACAATGAGAGGATGTTAAAATTCACTAAGATTGATATTTAAGGTATAGACTTTATCAGATTAAATTAAGCTTCTAATATTTTATAGCTTCCTGAACAGAATGCACCTTTGTTTGGAACAGATAACAGATATTCCCTTAATTTTTATTAGATTTAAATATATATATGCCTATATATATACTTACTTGCTTTTCTTGTTTCAGTATCAAGATAAAGAGGAAGTTGTCTTATGGATGAATACTGTTGGACCCTATCATAATCGCCAAGAAACTTATAAGTACTTTTCACTTCCATTCTGTGTGGGGTCAAAAAAAAGTATAAGTCATTACCATGAAACTCTGGGAGAAGCTCTTCAAGGAGTTGAGTTGGAATTTAGTGGTCTGGATATTAAATTTAAAGGTAAGTAAACCTTAATAGTCCTTAGGATAAGAGTTAGACTGTAGACCAGAGTTTAACTTTAGCCCTGTGTGAGGCCAGATAATTTTGTGTGGAACTGTCATGTGTATTGTAGGATGTTTAGTAAATTATGAAGAAAAATTGTTTCCCTAACTTTTTTTTTCCCCTGAGAAGTTTTTCTAGTAAACCTTCTAGTGATTAGACACGAGGGCAGGGAAGGCCTTCGTAAATTCATAATAAAGTAATTTCTGGAGGTGTGAGACTATAAGGGGCAATGTGGTTACTTAAAATTTTTGTGTATGTTCTTAAAATCAGACTAGTACTATTGACTTACCATGTATTTATTAGTGTTAGGTTATTTTACCTTCTCAACACCTGTAGAGTATTTAAATTGTAAGTCAAAGACTTGTTGAACTTGGAAAAAAATTCTCCTTAGCTTTTCATTTAGTTAGCTATTTATCAGATCATTTGAGTGTTTATACTTTTTATTTTCCTATGTGAAGTTTGTCAGAGCGTATTTCCTGCATAAGTATTTTTGGCACCATGAACTAACCCTTGGGTAGTTGAATTTTTCAGGATCTTTGATTAAGTGTCTTGCTTTTTGAATGGGGTATGGATTTTTGTAATCAGGAGCTTTGAATTTTAATCTCATTTTTTTTATTGCATTGATTTTGGTAAGCTGTTTATTCCAGTTTTGACTTCATTGTTTTCATGTGTAAAATGAATAGTAACTGCTTTGTGATCGTTTTAGTACTTCAGAGAAGAGGATGTGAAATGAGATATTATAAAGATGTTACCTTAATTTTGATTTGCTAAATTTTATCTTGTTTTTGTAATTTTTTGTTACCTTTATTGAAAATAAGTAAATATATTTATATTCTTTTTTCCTATAATGTCTCTTGGGGCTTAATAATTAAGTTGTGAATTTAAACCACAGTAGTATGGCCTATAATCTTATGAATTACTGTAAACATGCCCTGAGGCATATGCTTTAATATAGTCAGGTAATTTAAATATTTAATCACAAATCAGGAGGAAACAAACTAGAATATGTAATTTTTGAGAACCTGAATACTATGTTCATCTTTTTTCTCCTTTTCCATATTTGATAGACATTTCCAGTTTATTAGAGAGGAACCATCAAGAGAGAATAGGCAAAAATCTGGAGTCCTACTTTGCTAAAACGATTTCATCAATTGAAAAAAAAAATTCTTGCTCATATTTTCTGAAGAAGAGTAGTCTTAACCTTTCTTCTTTATTAGTTTTGTGAGACTGAGATGGAGAGATTGTTTAAATAGAAGCAGATGGCTTTTTTGGTCTAGAAAAGTGGGATTTATTTTCAGTCTAAGCTAAGTACCTTTAGACTGAAAAAAGAGCTGGCTAGGCCATGTTCCCTGAGAATTGGCTGTTCTCGGGGACTTGTCTACTCTGCATTGAATTAAGTGGTCTAGGTGAAATAGTAAATCCTGATTAGATTTCTTTCCCCTCTGCTGTAAGCTTTTGCTTGCTCTGTTCAAGGACAGAGTTGATCATGCTTTGAAAAGTGTTCATGGTTGTTGCTTACAGTATCGTAAAATTTTAAAGGGAAACTATACCTTGGAGATTGTATCAGTCGGTTCCCTCTCACAGAGGCCCAGAGATGGAGGGATTTGCCTGTGGTAGATTATATATATTAATAATGTAGTGGAAACTAGAACATCCTGTCTCTGAAATATAGAAACATTTAGCATTGATTTTTTTCATCCCTTAAATATTTGACATTTGCAGATTATTTTAAAGTTATATTTAGATATTATAAAATTTTGGAAATATTGTGAAAACAGAATAAACTATGCACACATGCATCTGTTCTCTTTTTCCTTTTTTTAAACCCTAGCAGATTTTTTTTAAATTTTTATATTTTTTTATTTTATTAGGGACAGTGAGAGAGAGAAAGAATCAGTTTTATTTAGTTTTTCATTTGGTTTTCGTTGCTACGACACTTTGTTGTGTACGTGGTGCTGCGGTTCCAACCCGAATCCTCATGCATGCTAGGCAAGCACTATAACCAATGAACCACCACTCAGCCCAACCCTAGCAGATTCTGACAGGCTAAATGATATCAATCATATCATTTGTAAGATGAAGGACACTAGAGAGACTATTTTAAGGAACTAATGATAGTCTAGATCTAATGTAGGATATCTCTCAAGACTTTACATACAACTGTTTTTCCTTACATGCTAGATCTAGACAAAAATGCTAATTGAGACCATTCAGAGAAAATACATTAAATATACAAGGGCAGACTTAAACTAGGAATCTTTGAACCAGGCCTGAATTTATTACCCTCTAATTTAGAGGGCATCGTTTTAGAACCTTACCATTGTGGAGTGGAAAAAACATGTGCTTTAGGGTCAGTGAGGGTGCATCCAAGCTCTGCTCCTGCCCACCTGTGTGGTTGGGTGCAGATCATCCAACCTCTTTAATTTTATAGTTCTCATCTTCGAGGTGTGTGAATATCTATCTGTTAGAATCATCGTCAGGTTTAGATGAGATAATGCATTTATCAAAGTTCCTGGTACACAGTTCATGTTCTAGAAATGGGGGCTGGTGTGGTGGCTCAGTGGTTGGTGCACTTGCCTGGCATGCACAAGGACCTGGGTTCAAATCCCAGCACCACATACACAATTAAGTGTCAGAGAAACAAAGGCCAGATGAAAAACTAAAGTTGATTCTTTCTCTAAAAAAAAAAAAAGGTAGAATAGAAATGGTAATTGCTATGATTACTAATAGCACATAATATAGGTCTATGGTTCCAACTTAATTTTGTGTCAGTAATTATGTAGTGTTAAGTTATTGATTATACGCTGTTGTACTAGCCTGTTGGTTTTGCCAGAGTAGGAACAGTGCATTCTTGTTCTCCACTCCATCTCCAGCTGTTAAGAGAAGGTCTGCTTGCTTGCTTTATTTATTTATTATACTAGGGATTGGATCCAGGGGCACTTTGCCACTGAGGTACATCCCCAGTCCTTTTAATTCTTTATTTTGTGACAGTATCTTGCTAAGTAGTGCTAAGAGTCTTGCTAAATTGATGAGGCTAATCTTGAATTTTGAATCCTTTTGCCTCAGCCTCCTAAGCTGCTGGGGTTACAGGTATGTGCCACCACACCTGGTTTAAGAGGTAGTAAGGTAAGTAAGTAAATTGTCTTGAACATGGGTGGTTTGTGCCCACTTGTTTTTATTAAAATTGGTTCATTTTTAGTATTAGATGATCTGGAATAATAATAACTAGGGGAAGTCACTGTGCAGCCCTCCCAGTTGAGAATCCTGCAGTGTAAAAGATGACAATTGTTGAAAATCAGTGATATAGACGATTCCTTTCTTCCATGTTTCTTAAATTGATCTTGCCTTGAATTTTCTCTTCCTTAAATGTCCCAGCTTCATAAAGGGATGGAGTTGTTCTAGAAGTATATATAGAGTAAATTGTTGAGTTGAGAGTACTGCAGATACGCAGAAATTTCAAATGCTGCTTACAGCCTCATATCCTTCTAGTTCAATGATTTTTGTCTTGGCTGTTGATCCTCACTGTTCTTTAGCGATGTAGTCCTGATTGTCAAAGGGTGGAGAAGAGGTCTTGAGGGCACTGGGTGTAGCAGGCCCTCTCATTCAGCAGCAAGGTCATCCCCACTCTGCTTTTGGTCCATAGCCTCCGCTGCTTCTGGAGCTTCTAGAAGAAGCCTCTGTTGTACTATAGAGGGTAGAGGGTATTTACCTTGATGTATTTTGGGTGGAGGAGGGGACTTTCATGTGTGTATAGTTCCTGTGTGTAGTTCCACTGTGTGTTCTGCTCTACATGTCCCCTACCTTTCAGAGTCTGTGGTATCTTCTTTTTGAGTATCTTTTTAGTTCTCCGACACCAGTCCCCTCCCTTTGTCCAGGGATCCCTTCTGTTTTACCCTGCTTTGTCTTTTTTTATCTTCCATCCATTTTCTATTTTCCAAAAATTTGTTGAGATCTTTTCTCCAGTGTCTTTACTTTTGTCCTTGTGGACTGACTTCTTTTTAATTCATTCACTGTCATTTTAATGGGTTTCAGGAGGGAGAAGAAATATAGTTAAATTTGTCTTGTTTACTTTGGTTTTATCCTGTTGGTTCAACCAAGGTGTTTTAGCCAACTGAACAATTTTAATCTGAAACTTGTCAATTTTTTTTTTTTTTAAAGAGAGAGGGACAGTGAGAGAGAGGAAGAGAAACAATTTTTTTTAGTTTTTCACATGGCTTTCGTTGCTCTGAGACTTCGTTGTATACATGGTGCTGGGGTTTAAACTCGAGTACTTGCGCATGCTGGGCAAGTGCTGTAACCACTGAACCACCACTCCAGCCCCTTGTCAATTCTTTATGTTAGCGATTCTTTGAAACTTTGTGCCAACCGAAGATTTGTTAATAACTCTGGTCTTTTTATTTTAAGTCCTCATTTGTATCATTGATAACATTGTTCTCCAGATTTATACTTTCCCCCAAATGTACACATTTTTTTTTCTGATTTTAACAATGATAATTTCAGTTACACAATTTAGGAACTACAGAAACAAAAACAAAGAAAATTAAAATTACCTGGATGTAATTACCATCATGATATATACCATAATTCTTCCTGTTTTTTTTCTCATTCATCTGCATTGTTTTAAAATATGTAAAAAGTGAGTTTTTGTTATAAATGCATGATTTTTTAAAAGTGTATTGAACAAACCTTTACATAGTGCTTATCATGTGCCAGATGGTGCTCTAAGCACTTCTAACTCATTTAATAAGGTACATGTAATTAGTTTTTATCCTTCTTTTTCTCTCTTAACATTTTGAGTTTATCCTTAACATTGTTAATTACTCTTCTAAGTGTGACTGCATTGTGTTCTGTAACTTAGCTGCTGTAATTTTTTTCTCATTCTTGAGCTATGAGATATTTCAATCAATTGTTCTTTCCCTTTCTTTTCATTCATCCTTCTCCCCTTCCGCTTTTTGCTGTAAAAAATAACAAAGTACTTGTCTAACCTTGGACAGAGTATTTTAATGCAACTCTGAATGTTTTATAAGAATAAATTCTTAAAAGTGGAATTACTAAATCAAAGACTATAAGCACAAATTTAAAAAAAGAGGCTGTAAACATTTTTAACGCAGTTCTTGATTCATTTTACCAAATAGCCAGTCAAAAAAAATTGTAGTTCATGTTGCTTGTTTGGTCAGTTAATCAGTAGTCTTTATGGTTTTAAAATTAACTATTAGTATACCAGGTTTTCCAGTCTATGTTTCCCTTTAATTCATTTGGCAGTCATCAGAAACCTAAATGCATTCTAGCACTATGGTAAACTTGGGGTAGAGAGCGTTCAACCAGAGTTTTGGCTGAAAACTTTCTCAGATAAAACACAAACCTGTGGGTCCATTGGCTCTCTGAAATTGTGCCCTTAGTTGTGTGTGAATGTGCATTTGTGGTGGAGGGAGATGTCACTTTCATCAGGTTCTCAAAGGGTTGTGAAGCCAAGAACACTATGAAGAAAACATTGGTACCATCAGTTCTTAAAACAGCTTCGGGAATGAGCTAGCACATACGTTTTGTTTCACAGTTGAAGGAACTGAGGTTCACAAGGTTCGACAACTTTTTTTATTCACACAACTAATATGTAGTGGAGCTCAGAATAAAACTCACTTGTCTGCACTTCACTATAGTGATTTTAGGAAGGACTTTGCTGAGTGCTGCTGTATTTGAGGTAGAATATTTCTGATATTCCAGTTTAGTAATGTTATCAAAAGAGAAAGTAAAGAAAGTGATGGCATGATGTGTTCTTAGAAAGCTCATAAATAATTATCATTCTTTTGTCAAAGCCTTCACTGGACAGTATTAGTCTGGGGAATTACTGGGAACTGACAGATGGATAGGGCTTGATTTCCAGACTCTGTCTAACTTGCCTTAAAATCAGTGTTAACATTTGCCACTTTACAACTTCTTTCCTGTTCCCAAATAAAGTATTTGTATTGGTAAATTCTGAATTTTTGTCTTCAGAATTTATAGGTTTGTGTTTTATCTGAGAAAGGTATAATTTTAAATTAATTTAAAACAATGGTTTATGATGGTTTTCAGATTGTTTTCCAGTTAATATAGAATGCTGAATAAGGATTTGGCATGTTCATACACATGCATTAGTTGTCTTCAGAGTAAGTGCTGTTTCAGTTGGGCAACCAGGCTCTTCAGTTATTTGTGTTCCTTGTATTTCCTTACATGTGTGGAAGAGAAATTTCATTAAAATATGACTGACCAGTGCCCTTTTCATACCCTACCATGATAGGTTTTTCTCTTTTATTATGTTTAATTTCTAGATTTGACATACTCTGTAAGACCTCTTTGCCAGTCCTTGTGAGAGACTTGTGCAAAAATTTCATTTGTTTGTATTGACATTTCCTTTTTCTACATATGCATTTATACACAGGTGTATGTGTGTGTGCATAATATATTTAGCAATTTCCTTTACCAAATAAATGAAAAATCATGCTCTTAAAATTTGTTAGAATGTTTTGTTTGTAGTTCCTATGCTGTGCAAGATATTAAAGCAGGTATAAATGGGTGTGAAAGGATATAATCAGTTGTGGACATCACTCTCAAGGCTTCATGGTGTTTTTGAGGTGTTAAGATTCTGGTCTGAGCAAAGAATGGTACAGACCCAAGTGCTGTAAAGGAGGTTTGGAAGGAAAGCCATGGGACTTCAGAGAAAGGGGAAGGCTGGTGGGTGGGTGGTGTGTCTGCTCTGGGGGAGAGGGTAGTGGGGATGGGAAAGATTTTAGAATGGACTTTGAGGTGGAGTTAACAGCTTGAGCCAAAAAAAACCAGAGGGCAAGAGAATCAAGAGAATACCAGGTGTGTGGAACTGCAGGTATTTGTTAGGTTAGAGCATAGAGAGAGAGGATGATAAATCAGGAGAGCTGAACTAGAGTTCAGGCTGTGAGGAATCTTTAGAAAGCTTTAAACAGGTGTAAATATGCATTGTATATTTTAGAACTTCATATTTTAAAACTACCACATTGTTAATGACCATTATCAATGAATACCTTTATTTTTTTTTTCACATGGCTTTTGTTGCTCTTATACTCTTTAGTTGTGTATGTGGTGCTGGGGTTTGAACCCGTGTACTTGAACATGCTGGGCAAGCGCCGTAATCGCCGAGCCACCTTTCCAGCCCAATGAATACCATTTTACAATAGCAAGAAATTTGATGTATTAAAGAGGTAGCTATGAGGTCTCCTGTAGCCATTTTTTGCCCTTCTTGCCTGAACTTCTTTTGGTTCTGACTGACCCCTCTGTAGCTGCAGCAGCTGGCTGCCCATAGTTTATTATTACACTCCATGGAGATCCCATTTGGGAATGTCTTGCCCACAGTTCTCCTTGCTCTTGCCATAGGAATCCATTAGAGCAATCTCATTTCCAAACTCTCCCTTTCTTCACTGCCCAGTTTCGGTCTTTTACCGTTACAAAAATCCTAAATTCCTTGCTGCCCTAAAAGGACTTGGGTAGTACAAAGGAAATCTGTGGGAGTCGTTATTAGAAGACAAAGCTATTTTCTTCTACTTTGAAGGTAGTAGGATTTTCTTGCCCGCCTTCCATGGGACTTCATTGTTTATCATTATTTTGGATAATATCCACTCTGAACTGATCTCTAAGTGGAAGCTGTTCTCTTGTGGGTTGGGAAGACATTTTGTGGAGCATCTGAAGTTATAACCAATTGCTAATTCTTGTAGAAATAATGTTATAGGTAATCATTAAATTCATGGTTCAACTAGTTTATGTTTAAGAAATTTTAGTCATTACTTAAGAATTTTAATGTTTCTTTGAGAAAATTGCATTTCAGGTACTAAATACCCAGTATTATAACATGAGAGAACTTAAACCTGTGCTTTCTTTTTTAACTTTAAGATTCTTTTTTTCCCAAATAGCTTAATTTTAACAGTTTAATTCTTTTGATGGACATCTGAGTACTTGTAGGTCTTTTAGATTTTGGTAGAGACAAGCAGATTTTTGAAACATTAGATTAATAAGGTAGAGAACACCTGAACAGAATTGTGACGATAGTGTTTTTGAAAGCAGCCAGAGTAGAAATGACTCATTTTTAGGAAACTTTTGGGTATTTCATAAACATTGATGCCTGCTGGATAAGGATTGCTTTTTAATCTTCCTAATTATGAAAAGTCACTGGGGTTCCTTGTAGAATCTGAGATCTCTATTATTTCTAAGATGTTATAATGAATGTTCATCTCAGAGCTCTTATAGACACTGGTTACTGTCTTCCCCCACTCCATACTAGGGATTGAACCCAGGGATGCTCCACCACTGAGCTGTATATCACCAGATCTTTTTTTTTTTTTAAGAGAGAGAATCAGTTTTATTTAATTTTTCATGTGGCTTTTGTTGCTCCGATACTCATTTATGTACACGGTGCTGGGGTTTGAACCTGCGTCCTCATGCATGCCAGTCAAGTGCCGTGACTGCTGAGCTACTGTTCTAACCTCTCTTTTTTTTAAAAAACTTGGAGATAGGATCTTGCTAAGTTGCCCAGCCTCCTTGAACTGTGATCCTCAGCCTCCTGAGTGGCTGGGATTTAGTATCATTCTTAAAGCTTTCATAATATATTAAATTTTTCCTATGTGACTTAAGCTATTTGTTTTTTAAGTCAATCTATTCATTTTAAGTTATTTTGTAAAATGTTCTTACATATTTTTCTTTTCTTTTTTTTTTTTTTTTTAAAGAGAGAGGGACAGTGAGAGAGACAGAGAAAGACAGAAGCAACTTTATTTTTAGTTTTTCACATGCCCTTAGTTGCTCCAACACTCAGTTGTGTACGTGGTGCTGGGGTTTGAACCCAGGTCCTCGTGCTTGCCAGGCAAGCGCTGAAACCGCTGAGCCACCACTCCAGCCCCACATATTTTTCTTTATATGAGGAATTTCTTTAGTAATCTTTGAAAATAAAGATGATTACAATTATAAAGATATAAAAAAAGCAAAGGATAATATGCTTTTATCACACAGATTCAACAATTATGAATAGAAATTTTAATTTCATAAAATGTTGGGTTTTTTTCCTTAGGTTATTTTTCCAGCAACTACTTTTGCAAACCTATGGGCTAATTTGTTATTTTATTTTAATAATGCAGATGATGTGATGCCAGCCACTTACTGTGAAATTGATTTAGATAAAGAAAAGAGAGATGCCTTTGTTTATGCTATCAAAAATCACTACTGGTACCAGATGTACATAGATGATTTGCCAATATGGGGTAAGTATTGCATGTAATATTTAAGGTTTGGAAATATTTGCACAATAATTTAAGATTTGCAAAATTTATGTAAGACTGTTAAAGTGTTTGCAAACTGGATCATGATGTAAATGTGTTCACTGTTCTCCACAGAATGATTTTTATACGATTTTGTGACTTCCTGCTACTTGAAGGATTTTTGATATTGCCAGACCTTACATGAAGCTTCCTCAAAGTGTAACTTTTTTACCCAGGGTAACTTTTCAGATTCAAGGAATTAAAAGGTGGTTGGATCAGTCTGAACCTCCTGCCCTCATTTTCTCATCTCTTATTTTAACTTTTAAGTATCGTTAGAGATACAAACTAGGAGTTTGAAATTTAACTTTGCCTTTCATATGGTACTTTAGTAGTGTGGTTATTGGGTATCATAGTTTCTTGAATGGCTTGTTTTAATAGTTCCTGTATTATTTTCCAAAAGTTCTTGCTTGTCCTTACTAATGGCATAGTTAAAACAAATTTACACATTAAGTCATTTGTGTTTGGCTTGATTAAGTTATTTAAAATGCAAACCATAGCTGGTTGTTGTGGTCAGCATATTTCTCTTAGTGATTTTTCTTTTTTAGTCTGGATATTTGTTCTTTTATGTAATTAATGTTTTTTCTATTTCTTAAAATTGTTAGCAGACTGTTATGCTTATGAGTGGCAAGTTGTGAACGACTGAATGCATTAGAGCATATTTAATATTGCACTAAGGTGAAATTTTTAAGAAAGTTAATCTCCAGATAATCGTGGGCATCATCATTACTGTGTCACATGTTAATTAGGTATATATAGTAAAATTTTGTCTAAATGATTATAGTTCGTGTTACAGTAATACATGTTTCTGTGATCACCTCTGAGAGAAGCAGGAAGATGTGCTGAATATTCAATGAAGATTTCTGAGTGTATAGTTCAGAAGAACCTGTTAAGCTAGGCTTTCTTCATTTCTGGTGAGAAAGCAGGTTCTTCCCTTGTTCTTTTTCATTGCTTATGGGTTTCTTTGCTTGTCCGTCCTTAGGATGGATGGAGGTATATTTGTATATTGCCTTCTAGTCATTGCTGTGGACCTTTTCAGCAACAGTGACAATTGTGCTGTCTTGTCTCAAATATTTTTTAGTCCTGGAATGTCAGGGGATGTTTGGGGGGGATACTTTTATATCCTAGAATATCTGAATACTTGTCAGGAAGAAAAAAAAAATTCCAGTATGACTTTTCTTGGGGTAATAATTTCAGAATCTTTAAAGTTTCTTAGAGAAAAGCTTCTTATTTGGTATAATGTGTCCTTACCCAAACTCAAAGTTTGGTTTTCAGAGTGTATAGTTAAATAAAATTGTAATGAACTTAATTTTTAGAAAGATTTCATTATCTTACTTATAACCCCAAACAAAACAAAACTTTATTCCTTCAATTTGTACTAATCAACTAGAATCACTTCAGTTAATAAGAAAATATTCCTTTATAAGAAATGATCATATTTTTCCAATAATGAAATGGGAAATGGGATTCTTTGAGGTAGGCAGAAGGTTTTAAGGAATAGTTTCTAGAACATAAGACTTTTGGGAAGTATATAAGCTTGGGTGGGAACACTGGACAAATAACTGGCAGACTGAGGCACAAGAGATGGTTCCCCAGCTATCACCTATTGCTTCACATTGTTTAGCTCTTTCCCTTCTTATACCCCAAGTCATGATCAAAGTGGTCATTTTAAACTATTGCCTCATTGCCATTTATCTTTAACGTTCCTTTAATTTTGATGACTTCACAGGGATAGGTTCCACTCTTGAAGCATAAAGAGGAGACATTTTAAGTTCTGGTACATTTCATATGCACACTTAAATGTGTATATATCTTTCCAGGAATGGGTTATTTAAAGAAAGTACTGGATTGAGCCTCTGGAAACCTAGACTTTAATTTTGGTTTCATTACTAGTATCTGAGTAACCTTGACAGATTGTGTACTTTCTTGAAAATTTGATGTTAGCACATATAAAGTAATAATTGTTGCAGTGAAGGGAATAGCAATGACAAAACCCAAACTTAGACAGTCAAATGAGTGATCAGTTATGCTGAACTATCATCACTTTTTCCACTATGTGGTCTGCCCATGGTGTGTGTTTATTAAGAAGTTCAGCAGGGGATCCTTATCTTTCGCCCTGCACAAAAATTAAATCAAAATGGGTCAAAGATCTGGATATTGTGCCAACAACTTTAAACTTACTAGAAAAAGAAGTAGGATCAACACTATAGGACATAGGAGTCGGCAGCACCTTCCTCAACAAAACTCCCATGGCTCAAGCGTAAAGTCAAGAATAAATGAATGGGATGCAAGTAAACTAAAAAGTTTTTGCACAGCTAAAGATCTAGTCAAGAGCATCATGAGAGAACCTACAGAGTGGGAGAAAACCTTTGCCTGCTACACCTTGGACAGAGGGCTAATATCCAGAATATACAAGGAACTAAAGAAACTAAACACCAAACCCACAAATAATCCAATCAATAAATGGGCTACAGATCTTAAAAGAAACTTCTCACCAGTGGAAGTC
Organism: Aplodontia rufa; assembly: GCA_004027875.1. Classification (NCBI taxonomy): domain Eukaryota; kingdom Metazoa; phylum Chordata; class Mammalia; order Rodentia; family Aplodontiidae; genus Aplodontia; species Aplodontia rufa. The sequence continues at coordinate 31,922 of PVKS010006963.1, read as the reverse complement.
CAGAAAGCCCATAAATACATGAGAAAATGCTCTACATCATTAGCTATAAAAGAAATGCAAATCAATGAGATACCACCTCACGCCTGTTAAGAGTGGCAAAAATGAAAAATTCTAACAACAGATGCTGGAGGGGCTTTGGAAAAAGAGGAACACTGTTACACTGCTGGTGGGATTGCAAACTGGTTCAGCCACTCTGGAAAGCAGTGTGGAGAATCCTCAAAAAATTAAGAATGGAACCACCTTACGACCCAGCTATGCCACTCTTGGGTATTTTCCCAAAAGAGTTAGGATCAGCATATTATAGTGATGTGGCTTCATCAGTGTTTATAGCAGCTCAATTAACTATAGCTCGATTATGGAACCAACCCAGATGCCCCTCATTTGATGAGTGGATACAAAAACTTTGGTTCTTATATACAATGGAATACTACTCGGCCATTAGAGAAGACGATATTATGGCTTTTGCAGCCAAATGGATGGAGATGGAAAGAATTATGCTCAGTGAAGTATCCTAATCTCAGAGACTCAAGGGCTGAATGGTTCTCTCATCTGTGGAAGCTAGAATACATGGGGAAGCAGAAGCAGTATGTTAGACGATTAAGCTAATAATAACTTCAAATTGTATGCTTCTCAGTGTAATAGGGGGATGGCTCCCTAGGATACTTGTAGGTGTAGGGAGGGGAATGGGGAGGGGGAGGGAGTATGAAGAACTCCTAGGAGACTGGAGAGTGGGAATATGGGGGAATCATCTTAGGAGATCTCTGTCCTCCATGAGATATCCATTTAACTCAGGAGTTCTTCTGGGGAAACAGCAACAGAGGGAACCCATGCTGGGCATCCGTGATATGGCATTAGCCCTGGATAACTAAGTATATATACTTTGGTTATTGAATGTTTGATAATGTTTCCCCCTCAACTGAATCTCTATATCCATCTAATAACAAAAAAGAAGGTCAGCAGGAGTTTTTGTCTTGTTCTAACCATGAGGATTAATTATAATGTAGCTTCTTTATATTAAAAAAAGTAATGAATTTTTAGCTCCTGAGGTGTTTTAAATACCATAGTAAAGTAGTATTACCTTGTATAAAGTGTTTTTTTCTTTTGTAGGTATTGTTGGTGAAGCAGATGAAAATGGAGATGATTACTATCTTTGGACCTACAAAAAACTTGAAATAGGTTTTAATGGAAATCGAATTGTTGATGTTAATCTAACTAGTGAAGGAAAGGTGAAATTAGTTCCTAATACTAAAATACAGATGTCCTATTCAGTAAGTATTAAAATAATTGTATGTGGGAAGAAGTGTTTATGATTGTGTTTTTGAGCATTAATAAATGAAACTGTAGTTTGAAATTAGATGCAACAAAATTATTAAAGTTGTATTTCCTTAAGATTTCTGAGTAAGCCTTCTAAAAGCAGGGAAGTGCCTGCTTCAGGTCTGTAGTATTAGATGCCAGTTACATGTTGGCAAGACTGACCTTCCTACCTCTTATTTCCTGCAGAATGAGAGCCTGTTGGAGCACTTTAGCAACTGTAAAGTTGATTCTGTTCTGTTAGGCTTTAAAATGGTGGAAAGAAGAGAGAAACACAGTGTAGGTGGCCAGTTATTTTCCTGACAACAGGAATGAGTTCATTGCTTATAACCAATTTTGAAAGTGTTTTAAACTTTTCACATATGTACCTAGTGCAGGCAGTACTTGCATAACTAAACTTACAAAGAAATTTGATAATTATAAAATGGGTTGCCATATAAAAAGCTACAGATTATTTTAATTGATTTAAACACTTGTGACATGAACTTCTATTAATTCAGTTCTTAACACTGAATTAATCAGGTGAGTCAACCATAGTGAATAGTCTTTGAAAACTGAAATGATTCTGTTAGGAAAAGTTTTAAGTTTTGTTAATACACAGAGAAGAAAGTTGGTTAGTTTTGGTAATACTGTTTCAACCTCTTACACTATCAGTAACTTTCCACCATTTCTCTAGTTAATTTTAATTCTAAGTGTGTAAATATTTCTAAATTTTGCTCAGAGTTTTGTCATCAGATTATCAATGTATCTATTAGCTTTCATTTTCAAATGAAAATTTTTTTCAGGTAAAATGGAAAAAGTCAGATGTAAAATTTGAAGATCGATTTGACAAATACCTTGATCCATCCTTTTTTCAACATAGGGTAGGTAAATTTTAAGACATTGTATATGTGCACAAATCAGTAAATAAGGGCTGTGGATACAAGATTTAGATGATGGTGATTTCGGATGTGTGCTTGGAGTCATAAGGGCAAATGAGGAACTTTAGAGGAGCAATTAAAAGCTCTTTTTTGCTGAGTGTGGTGGCACATACCTGTAATCCCAGCTACTTGAGACCCTGAGGCAGGAGGATCACAAATTCAGGATAAGCTTGGGTAACTTAGAGAGATCTTGTCTCAAAATAAAATAAAAAGGACTGAGGATATAGCTTAGTGATAAAGTACTTGTCCAGCATGCTTGCGGCCTTGGGTTCAATTACCAGTACTGCTAAATAAATATTTTTTTTTTAAGAGAAAGAGGGAGAGAAATAATCAATTTTACTAATCTGATTTTTGTTTCTCCAACACTTAGTTGTGTATGTGGTGCTGGGGTTTGAACCCTGGACCTTGCACATGCCAGACAGGTGCTCTAATCATTGAGCCACTGTCCAGCCCCTAAATAAATAAATTAATAAAAAATTAAAAAGGGCTGGGGATGTTGTTCAGTGATAGGATATGTGAGTCCTTGTATTTAATCCCCAGTACCCCCCAAATCAAAACAAAACAAAAAACCCCTTCTTCATTCTATGATTTAAACCAATTAAGAGATACATAAAGAATATAGTACATGGGAAGCCAAAATGCTACTTTTATTACTGATGATGCTAATATTGGAGAATTTGTGGCTTGTATTCATGTTCTTCTTACTACTGAAACTCAGAAGTAGACTTAACCCACTCAGTGCTGTACAGTTGCAGGCTGCTGTACTTGGGCATTTGCCTTGTGTGGAGAAACAGCAGACTGAATATATCCTCTTGGAAAGGAATGGTTGGGAAGATGGTATGAGGCCAGGAGTTTTTGCTAGTGGAAATCCTTCCACATAGAAATAAATACAGAGAATGGGAAGAAGTGCCTTCCTCATTCCTCACCCCTGACCAGCAGAGATAAGCTACGTCTCAGTTCTTAAGACCAGTGGATGGCACTGGTACCACTTTTGTACAGTTAGTTTTGGTTCTTTATAACAAAAAATAGACTTTATTTTGGTGATTCCTTTCTTTAGCAAGGATGGACATAAAAAACCCATAAGGCATAAGGAAATATACTAGTCTTCTGAGTCTCATCCTGAATTGTCTCTTTCTTTTGATGTAATCGTTTGGACTGAAATTTTAAAGTTTATTAGTCACCTCTTTTTGAGATGACTCATGAATTTTTCTGGTCTCAGATTTATCATTTCTGCTACATTCACCCTTAGTCTCCATTAGAATCTAGCAGTATTTCTAATCTTCCTTAGGGTACTATGACTAAAAAAAAAAAAGCTACGTGGGATTTAATCCTCACTGAAGGATTTGGCACACTACCCCTGGAACTACTTTGCTTACCTTCTTCTTCTTCCCCTGCCCTCCATGCATTCTGAGGTATATTGCTCAGGCAGTCCTAAACATGGGAGTCCAGTGACAGGTATGGCTATAGAATACTTCAAGATTTAGATAACCTTTGAACATACAAGGGCTGTCAACTAACACTCCCTGTGGGTACACATAGGTCTTCCTTATTTCTAGTCCCACTGGGTATTAATGCCTTGGGGGAAAGAATGCCTTGTAGCACTTTTTTTTTTTTTTTAACTGCAGAGTAGGGTACCTTGTTTATTCTTTCAGTGTGTGTTAATTGAGCATCTGCTGTATGCTAAGCACTATTTAGAAAAATAGGGCAATAAAAAATAAAAGGCAAAGATCCATTCCTTCTTTGAGCTTGCATTCTATTCTAGTAGAAAGTAAGATGTGTACTGTATTATCTATTGAAGAAGAAGAGGAAAGCATCCGAGCAGGGTGAGTTGCAGTTTTAAATATGGCAGTCAGGGTACGAACTGAAGGAAATAATAAGGATATCTGAAGGAAAGTGTGTTCCAAGCAGAGCAATCCCATCAAAACACCTGTTAAAGTGGGAACATGCTCGTTGATTTGAGGAATGGCAGGAAGATGAAATTAGAGGAAGATCATCCATGGCAACCGTGAAGAGTTCCAATTTTACTCTTGAATGCAAAGAGGTAAGGGAACATTGTAATTATCAGTAGGAGAGTGACAAAGGATTGAGCCCTGGGGCAATTAATAATAAGAGTTTAGGGAGAACAGGAGAATTGAACTAAGGGCTTTTGAGGGGGTACAAAATAAGAATGTATAGTTGTGGAAGACAAGAGAAGGAATTGTATCATGAAGGATAGGGAGATTAGTTCTGAATTGTAGCTGATGGTCACAAATAAGATGTATTTTTCAGCTGTCCTTCACTGTAACGAAATACTTGAGATTATCAATTTATAAAGAGAAAAGGTTTACTTTAACTCATCATTTCAGAGTTTTTAGTCTTGGTTGGCTCTGTTGCTTGAAGCACATGGCAAAGCAGTGTATCATGGTGGGGAACATGTAATGGAGCAAAATGCTTACCTCATGGCCTGGAATTAAAAGAGAAGACAGGAAGGAGCTTGAATCCCACTATTGCCTTTGAGGGCATGCCTCCAATGATTTAAGATCCCCCACTAGGCTGCACCTCTCCAAATATCCACTACCTCCAAATACTGCCAAGTTGGACCTAGCCTTTAATTTACATGGGTCTGTATGGTTCCAGACCCAAACTATAGTGTAAGATGAGTACTGAAAAATGACTGTTGGATTCATTTGGAGTTATTGGTGAACTTGAAAAGGAGTGGTGTTTGTAAAAGTGGTAATGGGGCAAAATCTGAATGGAACTACTGTAAGAGAGACCAAGAGGAGATGAACTGAAATAGTGTGGGAAGTTTGGCTATTAAATAGAGCAAAGAAGTGGCACAGTGACCAGTAGAAAGACAGGGCCAGGATTCATTGTATTTTTGTGTTACTGGAAATTGAACCCAGGGTCTCAGCCATTGCTAAGCAAGCACTCTACTTCACCAACCTTTTTTAAAATTCATTTTGAGAGAGGGTCTCACTAAGTTGCTGAGGCTGGCTTTGAATTTGTGGTCATCTTGCCTCAGCCTCCTGAGTAGCTGGGATTACAGGCATGCGCCAAAGCCCTGATTAGATATGTATTTTAAGATATAGGAAAAACATTGTATCTATGTGCTTAATAGGGCAGCAGAGTAAGAGAGAAATTACTTCAGTGTTTCCCTGAAGTGGGCTGGGCTGGGATCTGTAGTGTACGATTTGTGTAGGGTTTATGGCTAACTCATTGACTGAAAGCACTGGCGTAGAAGCTAGAGCGGAATCAGTGACTGGTGTTCACTGTAACTTTGGTCAAATGACTCAGTTCTTGAGCTGCGTTTTCCTTGAGAGTGGAACACAAAATGTAATGCCTTGCAGGGTTGCTGGGCACTTGTCCTTTATGTGCTCTGAAAGCATTGGTTTGGTGCTTGGCGTGCAGTAGGTGCAGTGTGTGCAGTTCATTGTTATCTCTAGTTGTGTTCTAAATTATGTTCAAAATTTTTGTCATACATTTGAGCTGCTTTAGGTTTAGCAGCACTAGGGGGTGCTGGAGTGCAGTAGTTAAGTTAGTAGGGTCAGTAACCTCTTTGTGATTCTAGGTTTCTTTTATTATTTTTTTCAAGGTATAAAATTTTCAAAATCATACCACATTTCATAATTTTTACAATAAAGAAATATAAATGTCAGGTTATTAGTAGTACATTATAATAGGTATTGGTTTAAAGTTTATACCATAGGTTGTGCATGGCTTAGATTAGAAAATAGCAGAGAACCTTGTTAGAAATTCTGACATTTTTAAAATATAATTTTTTAGCTGATACATAAAAACAAATTATACATATATATGAAGTGTACATATTAATATTTTGATACATGTATACATTGTATAGTGTTTAAATTAGGTTAAATCTCTTTCCTCATTATCACTTTTATGGTGAAATCATAAAAATCCTTTTTTTTCTGGCTTTTTAAAATGTACATTATTGTTCTCCTTAGTTATCCTACTGTGCCATTGCACACCAGTAACTTGGTATCCATTGCTAAAATTTTCCTCATCCCTCTTTCTTCCTAATCTCCCAACCTTCTGGTGACCACCATTCTACTCTCAACCTCTACAAAATCAACCTTTTTATATTCCACATATGAATGAGGTACTTATCTTTTCTGTGGCCTATTTCACTTCAGTTTCCCCATCCATATTAGAAATTTTAGCATTTTAGATGTATTTTTCTTATTAATAAGTATAACTATATGTATTTTTTTTCTTTTGGCCTTTTGTGTTACTAATTTCTGCAATGGGAATACAGTCAAATCTTTTAAAAAGCCTATCACAGTTTGCTTTCATAAATCTTAAATAATGCTTTCATGATAAATTTATATAGTGTTTTGGGAACAAACATTTCAAAATATAATGTGATCATTGTTTCCTTTATGATTTCATTAAATGTTTGATATATTCCTGTTGAACGAAGGAAGAAATGATATTATAAAGAGACAGAAAAGTTGGCTATCTCCTGCTTTTCAGGAAGAGCCATAGAGTCCTGTCTTCCTCCTGAAATCTGAGGGTGGTAACAGCCAGGACTGTCTTTCACCTTAATTTATGTCCTCAGGACATTAACACAAATTAAAATCTAATTGTATAAGATAGTACATCTGTATATTATGTTTTCTTTGGATTTACCTGTAGAAATTTAGAGCAGGAGGATTTCTATGGAGAACTGGAACATGTACATAGAAGATTTTTATGGATGAGAGGATAGATACTATTTGAGTTGAAATTTAAAGACTAGGTAGAATTTACAAAGGAAAAAAGCAGATCCCATGTGAGAAGAAATTAGGAAAAATCAGAGGTGGAAGTGAATATGCTGTACTTGGCGGGTTGTTGAGCAGGAATAGGCCGTTTAGAGTCTAGGGTGTAATGGAGAGAAAGATTGACTATAGAGAATGGGGTGGTCATGTTACAGGGAATATAGAATATTAGGAAGATATTTATGCTTGATAGAAAGGGTATGGCATTTCTTAAATTTTAGAAAAGAGGAATGATATAAACGTGACGTTTCAAAAAGATTTGTTTGGGAAATTTTTACAAGATACATTGAAAAGAAGGCGAGAGACAAGAAAGAAAGAAAGAAAAAAAACTTAAACAAACCCACCACCAGTTCCAAAAATAAAAGCATAAATTTATTACCTATGAAAGACTAAGGAGAAGAGCCAGAGATAACTGAATTTTCTAAGCCACGTGTTAGTGTTATTAGCAGAAGTTAGAGAATCAGAAGTCTTTGTTAATATAGAGGGAAGATTATGAGTTTAAGGCAGTATGAAAATCCGGCAAGGCATTCAAGTGGAAATCATGGTGTTAGGAGAAGTCTGAATTATGAGTAAGACCAGAGAGGCTGGAAACTTGGTGCAGGGTGGGGTGAAGGGGATGTCACCAGCATCACTGATTAAAGATTCAAAAAGCCCAAGAAATCACAGTAGAGTACCACAACTGGAGTACTCGGAAAAATTCACACAGGATGGGAAGAGCAGTGTAGAAGATGAAAGAGGGGACATGGGATGGGAGAGTGTCAGGGAAGGTCTGACATGGCGGAGAAATCAAGGAGAGAAAATTGACAGCCGAATCTGTTTAGAAGTTCATCACAGATCTGTGAGGGAAATTGGGGTGGGAGAGGCAAAAATGAGATGGCATGCATTTTGGAGGAAGTAAGGGAAAAAATGGAACCTGTAGTCTCATTTGAAAAGTGCTTACATTGAAAGGGAAATGAGAAGGTCAGAAGAATGAGGTGATAAAAGGTCAAACACTTTATTTATTCTTAAGATAGAGGGACAGAGAGAGAGAGAATCAGTTTTATTTAGTTTTTCATGGGGCTGTTGTTACTCTGACACTTTGTTGCGCACGTGGTGCTGGGGTTTGAACCCACATCCACACGCATGCCAGGCAAGCACAATAACCACTGAGCAACTACTCTAGCCCCTCAATCAAACACTTTAAAAGATAATAGACTTAACACTGACTTTTAGATATTATTTATTGTTTATGATGTGATAGGAATACACTGTATGCTTTATAGTTATTGTCTAGTTTAAACCTATGACAGTCCCAAGGGGTCGATGCCATTATAGGTGAGGCCCTTTGGTGATTATTAATACTGGAGAAAGTTGGGGGCCTAGGGATGCAAAATGAGTAGGGGAAGCCCTTCAAAATGAATGAGATGTGGAGCCTAGTGGAAAGACTGGCCTCAAGAGGGGAGAGAGCTTTGGGGAGATTGAAAGGAGGAATAAAAGGATAGGATAAGTGCCAAAAGGTCAGATCATGCCGGATCGTAGTAAACAGAGAAAGAAGGACATTAGGGTCTTAAATAGAAGAAAATTTGAAACTACCCTTCAGGACCTTTTGAGAATGAAAATATGAGTAAAGGAATAATGGGGCAGTGCCATAGACCTGGTTCAAGACTGATGCACCAACTGCTGAGATACACTCAGAGGTATAGTAGTACCTTGTGATGTGGACCAGAATCCATATACATCTTGTGACTAATATGTGGATGAAATCAAAATCTTGCTAACACTGAGAAGCTGAGGAATGTTCAGTGTTCTGTGTCTTGTGGTTGGCTAATTTGGAAAGGACTGATAGAGGAACTGGAAGAAAGAGAGTAAAGCAAATCATTCAAAAAGGTGGCCTGAGTCCATGGCGGGCTGATGGTTTGGTTTCGTGCTTGAAGGAGTTTTTCAGGTTGTTGCTCAATTGAGAGGAGGGGAAGAGAGCTACCATTTACTATTCTGTGTCAGACATGGTACCGTGTATTTTATATATATTATTAAACTTTACAACTTAACTTTGGAGATAAGTGATAAACTAAGACTGCATAGCTAGAAATTGGCAAAGCCTTGGTTAAAACCTAGGCCTATTTGACATGAAAGCCCATGTTCTTTCTGTGTAATGCTGAATAGCATATACCATATGGCCAAATTGCCCTTTATTGGTGCAATGCTGTGAAAATCTGTGTAGATGATATCATGTTTTCAATGTATGAACACTTATTTTAAAGAAAACTAATGCCTTGGTGTAGTAAATATACATTGCCTATGTGTTTGGCGTTTTAGTAAAAGATTTTTTTCATTAACATGCATATGATGTCTTGAAACTTGTGTCTCTTTTATGTTGGTAACATTTTATTTTCTGTTATTTTAGATTCATTGGTTTTCGATTTTCAACTCCTTTATGATGGTGATCTTCTTGGTGGGCTTAGTTTCAATGATTTTAATGAGAACGTTAAGAAAAGATTATGCCCGGTATAGTAAAGAAGAAGAAATGGATGACATGGTAAGCAAACATTCTACATTATATTTATAAGACCCATTTATCTTAGTTTTTTTTTTCAAAGAGAGAAACCATTTTTTATTTAGTTTTTCATGTGGCTTTCATTGCTCCAAGACTTCGTTGTGTACGTGGTGCTGGGGTTTGAGCTCGTGTACTTGCATATGCCAGGCAAACGCTGTAACCACCGAGCCACTGCTCCAGCCCTCGCTCCAGTCCCCTTAGTGTTATTTTTAATGTTGGAGTGGTCATAATTTCTTACTTGAAGTCCTGAAGCCATATGAATTTTCAAAATTCAGAGTTTTTAGGTTTTAGAAAAGTGTAAAACTCCCAAGTGAGATGGATATAGGACCATACCCAGTAATCAAATACCTTAATGTCTTTTTTTTCTAAGAGAGAGGGACAGCGAGAGAGAGAGAGAGGAAGAGAGAAACAATTTTTTTATTTAGTTTTTCATGTGGCTTTTGCTGCTCGAGACTTCATTGTGTACATGGTGCTGCGGTTCAAACCCACGTACTCTACTCGCACCTGCCAAGCAAGCACTGTAACCGCTGAGCCAGTGCTCCAGCCCTCTTAATTTTTTTTTTTTCAACAAAACATGCAAATGTTTTCCTAAGTGAAAAAATAAGCAGTGTAAATAACCACTTGTTAGTGCAAGCCAAATTTTGCCAATTAGGGCATGTCCCACTAAATAAAATTTTATAGTTTCCAGAGCTTTTGATTTAAGAGTTGCAGCTGGGGCTGGAGTGGTGGCTCGGTGGTTACAGCGCTTGCGTGGCATGCACAAGTACATTTGTTCAAACCCCAGCACCCACGTATACATCTAAATGTTGGAGCAACAAAGGGCGTGTGAAAAACTAAATAAAAATTGATCTCTCTCTCTCTGTCCTTCTCTCTTAAAAAAAAAAAAAAAAAAAAAAAGAGTTGCAGCTGGGAGGTTGTAGACCCAGTATTGTCATCTTTCTAATACAGTTAAATACTGCATATAATTCAGGGAGTGGATGGAAAAATTATATTTAACTTAGTGGGTTCAGATTTGTTTTCTAATTTTTTTAAACTATAGAATAAAAATTGTATTCCACAGAGAATTAGGTATAACCACAACTTTGAACAAATCTGGGAAACAGTTTAAAAATTTATAATTTTAATATGCTCAACTACATTGTGAAGTAGCAGAGGTTAGATAAAATTTTGGTCTTTCTCAAAACATGTCTGACCAGTGTCGTACCTCCAAAACAGATTACTTTGAGAGACTGCTGTTGCTTAAGAAACCTGATTTCAGAAACTGTTTAAGGAACACTTGCTTATTCAGGTTGAAAAACAAAATTGAATTCTTTTTAAACTGTCATAGTTAAATAAAAAGACCCATATCTGGTGTTTTCCCCATATTTCTTATTTTAGATTGTAGGCTATAAATGATATTTCTGTAGTTTTAGGTCAAGCACTATTCAATACCTATCCTCTTTTGCTCTCCATCTGATTCCTGGTTGTATATGAGCCAGTCACGAATAGGGTCTGAAAGTCATGTTCCCAATTGGAACCTGCCTGCCTGCCTGCCTGCCTGCCTGCCTGCCTGCCTGCCTGCCTGCCTGCCTTCCTGCCTTCCTCCCTTCCTCCCTTCCTCCCTTCCTTCCTCCCTCCCTTCCTTCCTCCCTTCCTCCCTCCCTCCCTCTCTCTCTCTTTCTCTTGCTCTCTCTCTCTCTTTCTTTCTTTCTTTTTAAATTAACTTTACTTTTTCATTTGGTTTTTGTTTTTCCTTCCCTTAGTTGTGTATGTGGTGCTGGGGATCGAATCTGGGTCCTTGTGCATGCCAGGCAAGCACTCTGTTGCTAAGCCACCTCTCCAGCCCCTTGAGCATTTCTTTTTGCTCCCACGTCTTTCTTCTATTCTTTGAGATTCTCTGAGCCCAACCAGGAATTTCCTTCCCAAACTTCTTCACTTTAAAGCAGTGACTATTTTAAATTTGAAATGCCTTTTCTCATTGTTTTGAACTCCTGTAAATAACTATAAGTTTGGAAGGAGGGAACTTAACAAGTGTTAATTTTTTTTTTTTTTTTGCCTATCTACTATATTTTAATTTGATTCTGAATTGTTTTCTTCTCCTTATAATACGTGTTTGTACACAGGATAGAGACCTAGGAGATGAATATGGATGGAAGCAGGTGCATGGAGATGTTTTTAGACCATCAAGTCACCCCCTAATATTTTCCTCTCTTATTGGTTCTGGATGTCAGATATTTGCCGTATCTCTCATTGTTATTATTGTTGCAATGATAGAAGATTTATATACAGAGTAAGTGCTTGTACATTATTGCTTTTTTGTCTGAATGATTTTGATCATTGGAAGCTTTTAAGTCAATAATAATTAAATAATTTCATATTTCACATAAAATTTAGTATAAATGTCATTTTTGCAGACAAATAATCTTCAGCTATGAGTATATTTCTCTGCTCATGTTAAAATATCCTAGCATTACTGAACATTTTGATTGTTTACAAAGGTCACATTCCATCACAATTGAGAAGAGGTTACTTTCAATCCAGAGTAAGCAGGCTTTTTTTTTTTAAGGTTGGAGATTCATTAGATCATCATGAGGAGATACCACTATTTCACAGTTACTGTTATTATTACATTTCTGCAAAACTAGGAGCCTTTCTACCGAATATATGAAAGCATTGGAATAGCAAAAGAGTGACAAAAATAGTCACCTGAGGTTAGAAAAATAATTGGATGGCTTCTTTAAAAAAAATTGTAGGCCAGTATCCTATCTTTACATGATTTTTGCTACTTTTTTTTCCCAATAAAAACCATTTGTAAGAAATTCTTGATATAAGGTCTTTGAATTATAGGAAAAAGTACATTCACAAAGATCTGAAGTCCCTGTCGAATGGTCCTGTCACCTTTTACGTAGACAAACTTGGCATCTATGAAGCAAACATACGATGGTGCCTGGATGGAGTGGTTGTAATTCAGGCATTTCAGATGCTACCCACTGAAGTCCTCAGTCACTTATCCCTTCAGTTGTATTTCAACCTTTACCTTTATTTCATTTCATAATGCATTTTTCATAAACATTGGCATTTTATGGACAAGCAGTGCATTCATGCTGCAATCAATAATGGCCTTTTAATTGTACGTGAAATATTTTACTGTGTACTAAATTGCTGTTTTTTCCTTAATGGTAATTCCTTGAGAGCAAGGACTGAGTCTTTACTTACCTTGAAATTCTCATAGTGCTTATATGAAGAACTTTGCATGTGGAAGGTACCTAATTAATGCGTATTGAACTGAAGTGCATATGTAGTAACCAACTAAGCTGTTCCTCTGTAGTCTTTGTTAATTTTCTCTAATCTTTGCAGTTCATTTTCCACATAAGCTTTAAGATAATTGACCAAAACTTAAACTTCAGAGGTTTGGTGAGTAGTTCATTTTAGGGTTTGATCTATTTTCAGATGAATGGAATTCTAAATATAAGAAAAGCATTTCAAATCTGCCAAGAAGTCATGGTTTACATTAAATACTGGCTTAAAGTTATCACTTTTTAATTGACATTGACTATTAGCACAGTTCTGTGAGCCACTAGAGAGTGACCTTTTCCTAGAATTTAAATTTTTGCTTTGTTAATCTGTTTTTGCTTTGCTTTTCAAAATATTAGTGTTACATTTGGCAGCTCATTTTTTAATGCAAAAGCTCTTCTATATTCACTTCAAATTTTGTTTCATAAAGACCTTCAATTCTGATATATAAGAAACCGCTTGCAGAGCATGGTGGTGCATACCTGTAATCCCAGAGACTCAGGAGGCTGAGGCAAGAGGAGTGCAAGTTCAAAGTCAGCCTCAGCAACTTAGCAAGGCCCTAAGCAACTTAGTGAGACCCTGTCTTAAGATGAATGAATGAATGAATGCAATAATAAATAAATACAATAATAGATGCAATAATAAATAAAATAAAAAAACTAAAGAGCTGGGGATGTGGCTCAGTGGTATGTGCCCCTGGGTTCAATCCCCAGTACCAAAAATAAAAAGAAATTACTTAAATGGATGATAGTAGCAGGCAAGTCATACATTGTTTTTTTCCTGTCATTAGTGTAGATGATTGTTCTGTGTTGTGTTTATTTGAAGCAACATAAGTACTAAAGCAGTAAGTAATGTTATGATATAAAAGTATAAAATTATTAAGGTTCCATGTTTTGTGCTGTATGAACATTTTAGTTCCTTTAGTCTTCACATCAACTTTGTAAAGTATTTCCAGAATACAGACAAGGAAAGTAAAGCTCAGAGAGGTTAAGTAATTTGAGATCATACAGCTCTTACTCAAGGGTATTAATAAGCTGGGGTTTGAAGTTAGACAGTCTTACTCCGGAGCTCTTCCCCTAATTTGCTCTGTTACAGAAATGAAAATAGCTGTAATAACAATTCAGAATGGTGAGAAAATAAAAAAATTTGCACATAAAATTGGGATGAATCACTCCAGAGAAGGAATGATTCTAAAGATAAAGAGCAGCTAATGTGACACATGAAAATTACTTTGTCTTATGATCACCATAATAATCAGAGAGGAAAACATATTTTGCAGGTGTGGTTAGAAGATCAGTTTCACTGTGGATACCTTTTAATGTGTGGTATTAACTCTTGAGAAGGCATAGTATTTGAAAAGTGCAGGTGAGCCTGGTATGCCACTGCTACTGCTACTTAGAAACTTCTAGTGGAGAGTGGTAGGGTAGGGACAGGTGTAGACAAAATAGCTCCTTATAGGTTTCCCCCTTCCAGTCATGGGACTGGAGGGTGCCTCAGTTGATTTTTCAGTGTAGATGAAAATGATTTATTTAGAGGGTGGGGATAAAATGCCCATAGAATAGTTGTGAGCAATGATATGTCTGATTTTTAAAACTTTTGACAGATGCTCATACTTTTTGTTAGAGAGAGAGGGACAGTGAGAGAGAGAGGAAGCTAGAATCAGTTTTATTTAGCTTTTCATGTGGCCTTCGTTGGCTCCTATACTTTGTTTCGTACCTGGTGCTAGGCTTTGAGCCCACATCCCTGTGTTTGTGAGGCAAGCACCCAAGCCGCTGAGCCACCACTCTAGCTCCTCATACTTTCATTTAGTGGAAATGTCTCTGGGGATTGCAAACTTGAATACCTGGTAGTTATTTTGTATTCCCAGTCACATGGGCAGCCTGTTTAAACCTTTCTGTTGATATTAGTAACTTCTGGCTGGCACTGGACTGGTTTTACACTGGAAGTAGCCTAGCTGTTTTCAGCATTGTTAGGCCCATCTCAGTGTTACACACATTTATAACAAAATGGGTCACATTCAGTAGCAGTGGTCAGGAAAGAATAAATTAGTGCTTGCAGTATTAATTGGGTTTTTGAAAATAATAAATTTGACTTTTGAAACTGATTAACTTTGAGACCCACAATCTTTTAAATTTGAGAATGACAAATCTTTATATTACACTTGTATTAATTGTGTACTGAAGGGAATGACATATTGCATTATTTTCACTGTTACACATCTTTAAGAAAGTGAGCGTAGGTGTTGGAGCAGAAGGGTGCAGCATGAGGCAAGGCTGGGGGTTGAAATATGTAGTAGGTTAATAAGTACATTTCTGTATTATGGGACATGATACTATAATTTACCATTTTAACATTCCTCTTTGCATCTAAGCATTTAAGACTTTTTTCCCTCAGTTTGCTCACCGGAAAGCTTGGTCTGAAATCCCTAGATACTATTATTGGAAGGGGAGTTTAGGGATTTTCAGTTTGAGTTAATGTTGACTTATAGACCTATAGAGTTTTATAAAATCATTTTTAATAGCACAAGGGAAACTCGATAGGGAAGGTCCAGAGTTACACAATTTAAAATAATAGTGCTTAATTGCCCTACTTCTATTTTATTTCTGTTAGCAGGCAAGACGCTTAAGCAGTTGAATCAGGTTATCAAAAGGAATGTTCTAGTCATTTTTTAAAATACATGAATATCCTCTTCCATATGATGGGATTGGTTTACAGGATTGCAAAACAGTTTTTGCTAAAGAAATGTGAAATATTTATTGAAAGTTTATAGTGAGATATAACTGCAGATTAGAAAAACAAAACAAAACACTACCCTGGTATCATTTAAGTACAGTTTTAACTAGAAATTCATTCACTAGAGATTACCTTTTGAGGCCTTTTGCAGTCCAGGATATGATATTTTGTATTTCTGCTAAAGTAAGTTTGTCCTTAAAATCAGATTAATGCTAATGGTATGATTATACGATGTTTTCTTTAAATTTTTGGTTTTAATTTATTATACATTTTTTTCCCCTATTTTAGGAGGGGATCGATGCTCAGTACAGCCATATTTGTCTATGCTGCAACATCTCCAGTGAATGGTTATTTTGGAGGAAGTCTGTATGCTAGACAAGGAGGTAACATAAGAGTTATTACTGTATATTTTTAATTTCAGATACAGATATTTTGCCATGAGGTATTTTGAATTTAAAATGGGCAATACAGCAATTGTGAAATCCTTTGTTATTCCATTTCACATAACCTCCACCAAACCCATTATGTACTATATCCTGTTAAATGGAATCCTTGTATTTTATTTCCTAAAATTATAAATAATTAGGAGTTTATCTCCATTATGAAGTTAGCCCCATAGGAGAGTACATTTAAGTTGTTGAAACTCTGTTGTGTTGAGGTGCCAGCTCCTGGGACATGCTTATGGCTTGTGGAAAAAGCTTCTGGGCAGAGGAAGGAGAGCTGTTTGTTTCGGCTGTTTCAATATTTGTCAAAGAACCTTTTGCAAAGATTTCTATTATTCTATGTCACAGTCTTTTGCCTAGAACACATCCTTGGTATCCCCTTATTCCTTTCCTAATGTGGCCTGGAAATGATGGGGATAATACATAGCTTACACAAGGGTACTCCTCCTGTGATGACATTCAGGGGTCTTTAAGTTCCTTTGTTTTCCCTGTAATAGTCTGGAGTCAAACGTGCTGAAAATAGTAGGCTCACATACTTTGGTTTATGAATGAAGGATTGTTGAAAGATCTTTTAAAAGTTATATTCCCAAGGATAGAGACTTCATAAGTGATTTTCACAACCTATCCTGAGCAGTGTCAGCATTAGGAGATCCAGCCTGTCTTTAGGAGATGAGAGAGACTTATAGGTTATATGAATTCAAAGTATAAGATCATTTCAAATTCCCTCATGATACTGTTATAAATGAAATCAAACACGTGGTTGGGTGTGGGTGAGCAAGGCAGAAATTTTACCAAAGGGCGAAAGAAAAATGCGCGCCTCGCAAGGGAGTGAGGGGTTTTTAATGCCGACCTGACGCAATACTGCCCTTCGCCCTAATTGGAGGAGCTCAGGTGCACAGTCTACGAGATTGGCTGTGATTAAGTGGAGGCAGGTGTAAGAGGGAGTAGGCAGCGACTGGGAGATAATGGGGGTGGGGGTCACCGCACACGTGGCGAGGGTAGTAGGGATTCCATGTTTGCCCGAAGAAGATGGCTGGGTACCGGAAGGGGTCCTTGGAAAGAGGTGGGTGGACACAGGTGAGGGAGTTACTATCTTCAAAGGGGGAGGGGTCTCTAAAATGGAGGTAGTAGATTATGCATCACAATCTTTCAAGTTTGACAGAAAAGATATACATCTTACAATACTCTGGTTTGCCATTGCTTTTTTTCCAATAGGTCCTGCTAGACTACCATCAGAATAGGTACTGACTACTTTTACTATAGATAATTTTTTGAATTGCCTGTGGAGAGTATAATCATTTGATTATTTTGATTAGGTGTTCAGTCTCTAAATTCTACGTTTAGGAAACAAGTCCTATCATATAGGACTACATCCTTAAAGAAATAAAGATACCTGAGGTAACTTCTAAGGTACTGATATTTCTTCTTTGAAGTTGACCTGGAAACTAGTTAGACTAAAAAAAAAAAAAAAAAATTTAAAGAGAGAGGGACAGTGAGAGACAGAAAGAATGAATCAGTTTTATTTAGTTTTTCGTGTGACTTTTGTTGCTCTGACACTTTGTTGTATATGTAGTGCTGGGGTTTGAACCTGCGTCCTCAGACATGCCAGGCAAGTGCTGTAACCACTGAGCCACCACTCCAGCCCTAGACTAAAAATTTTATAGTTTATGGACTCCCAAAAGAGTCCCCATAGGGGCTGGAGTGGTGGCTCGGTGGTTACGGTGCTTGGCTGACAAGCACAAGTACACGGGTTCAAACCCCAGCAACCCATGTACACAACTAAGTGTCAGAGCAACTAAAGCCATGTGAAAAACTCAATAAAAAAAATTGATTCTCTCTCTCTCTCTCACTGCCCTTCTATCTTAAAAAAAAAAAAGCTACTTATTAAAAAAAAAAAGAGTCCCTATAGCAGCAGCAAATTTCTTTAAAATGGGAAATTTATTCATACTTGGATAGAATTTGCTTTAATCTGATTGCAAGTTAGAAGCACCCAGCCACACTTTTCTTCACTTATTTTTGAAAGCTGATAAAGTTCAAGTTCAAGTCTAGGACTGTCAGGTCTACAAAGTATTATTTGAAGATGATGTTTTGACTAATAGCACCCTGAGTGAGTTTGATTGTGTCCCAGTATTTTAAACATTCCCTCAAAACCAGGTTAATGTAGTGATCAACCCAAAAAATAAGAATTTCTCAGCTTAGGATATTCAAATCCTGTAGTTCATTATAGTGGAACTCAAGGTCTTCGCATTGTCCTCAGTCTACCCAGTAATGCTCTAGGCCCAGTATGAAGTCAGGGAAGGCAGAACTTGACTAGAGTCTCTTAATGGTGTGGGGAGCAGTGGGAAGCACAGCATAGATAACTGGGCTGCTGTTTGTCCCTGGTGGAGTATTCATGGGATTCCTTTTAACCATTAGAAGGAAAGGGAGAAATAAGAGTTCATAAGAACTTTATTGATAAAGGTCTAAATCTGAAAAGGTATAAAAAGTGCAAGAACGGAAAATTGTATGAAGGAGTTGGAAGAAAACTTACATTTAATTAGTTGCCACCCTTTTGTGATGGTATTTAGATGCTCAATATTAATTGGAAAGAAGGGGTTCTTGACACTTAACTGAAGAAGTAATGAAATGAGAAAGTTCAGAATTCAGAAATTTTTCTGGAGGAATGTTAAGATTTCTGTGAGATGGATGTTTAAAAAGAACTTCATATAGATGAAAACAAAAGCTAAGATACTAGTTGTTCTTCCTATGGCGGTTTCTGTTTGGGTCTCCTATTGCTTATGATTGTGGGGTTTGTTTTAGTAGTGATCCAGTATTAGATCTTTACATTCTGTCCCTAAGCTGTCTGAAGATGTTTTCCCTTGGCAGTGCACTTGTTTGCATACTCTGCCATATCAGAAAGACAGCTCCTTGTGTTGTTCTCCTGGTTAATATGAGCATGATTTAAAATTTTTGATTATATAGTTAAATATTTCTCCCCTTGATTATTTTAGTGATGTTTGCTCTGTGAATTTTTGCAGTATATAGAGTTATAAAAAATAGTGAAAGTTTTATAGTTATTGCTGAGAACAAGCTCATTAAAGACTCCTAGGTTTTTTTTTCTCCCTTTCAAACATAGAAATTCATTTAAATACAGACTTATATATAATGGTAGAGTTAAAAGTAAAGTCAGAGATCATCTAACCCAGGGATTAAAAAAAAAATTTTTTTTTTTTAAAAGCAGTAACTCCCTGTTCAAAGGAAGACTTACACGAAACTCCATTGTGTAAAACAGAAAATGGAATTCTTCAGTTTGAAGTTCAGGGTTAGGGGACTTGGATTTTTCCTTTATCAGGGACCTGAAGGGCACATCAGGAAGCTCCAGAACTCTAAGTAATAGTTTGAAAGCTCCTATCTAGACCAACTTGTAACCCAGAGAGATAGAGTGACTTATCAAAGGTCATAGAAGTTCAGTGGCAGAAATATGACAAAACAGGGTTTTTGTTTTTGTTTTTGTTTTCATACTGGGTATCTTACCACTGATGTATATCCCCAGCCATTTTTATTTTTTAATTTTGAGACAGGATCTCACTAAGTTGCTGAGGCTAGCTAGCATTGAACTTGCAGTCCTCCTGCCTCAGCCTCCTGAGCAACTGGGATTACAGGCGTGAGCCACTGTGCCTGGCAAACAGGATATTGTACGACAAGTCATTGCTATTTTCCAGTACACCCACTTCAAAGCTGTGATTCCATTACACGTACTCAAAGAGCTGGACGGGTCTTTATTAATAGCTATTGTTTTGAACCAGTTGAGGATGTCAGATTTTATGATCTAAATTTAAGTAAATATTTTGGTTCTAGATAATTACATTTTAACATTAATAATACTTTTGTCTGTCTAGCTCTAATATTTATAGTTTCCCTATTCTTTCAGGAAGGAGATGGATAAAACAGATGTTCATTGGGGCATTCCTTATCCCAGCTATGGTGTGTGGCACTGCCTTCTTCATCAATTTTATAGCCATTTATTACCATGCTTCAAGAGCCATTCCTTTTGGAACAATGGTAAGTTGCTTGACTATTACTTTTTAAATTGTTAGTATGAGGCCTGTTATCTCTCCAGACAGTCCCTGTTCAGTTCAGGCAAATTGGGTGAGCAGAAAACTATTGTTGTCCTCCATAGTTTTAGTTAAGTTTAAGCCTATGGTTGCCCCTGCCCCTTTTTCTCCCTCCCTCCCTCACTTCCTTTTTTCCTTCCTTCCTTCCTTCTTTTCTTTTCTTTTTTTTAAAAGAGGGACAGTGAGAGAGAGAGAGAGAGAGAGAGAGAGTCAGTTTCCATTTAGTTTTTCATGTGGCCCTCGTTGCTCTGACACCTAATTGTGTACATGGTGCTGGAGCTTGAACCCTGATCCTTGTGCATGCCAGGCAAGTGCTGCAACTGCCGAGCCCTTGCTCTAGCCCCCCGCCCCTTTTTCTTGATTCTATAAGCCAGGAAAGCAAAAAGCTGACTTTTTAAGTATAACAAAAGAGAGTATTACAGCTTTTTATCAGAAATGGGAGAAACTGGTTAATATGTTTTCAAGAAAGAATAATGACATAGCAAGAAACTTGAATGTTTTAAGATAATAGAAGAATGCAGTAGTAGAAAGTAAAGCTTCTGCCTAACATGTTTTTTATTAACATGCTATTTTTAGAACCTCATTAAGCGTTTATATTGATAATATATACTGCTATAGATTTTAAAATCTTTTTACACATCTTAGTTGTAATCACAGAGTCTGAAATGTTTTCAATCATTTAAAACCAGAACATAGCTATAATGGTACTTTACGTGGTTAACCCACAATCTCCTAACTCATCCTGTTGATTTTTACTAGAGACAAAATTTTAGAACTGGACAAGACTTCAGTCTTAAAGTACACTTGGGCACAGGTCCACATACATACTTACGCAAATGTATGCAAGTTGTATACACATGTGTAAAGAGTTTGACAAGTTCATACAGATAGTTTATGGTAGAATTACAACTAGCATCCACATCTCTTTCTCAGCTTTATCTTGCTGAAGTTTTCTTTCTGTTATATGGGAATTATCAAATGGTTTCACAGAAATTTCAGATGACTTTGGTTGGTTGTTCAGTCGGTGTTTTTCAAAGATACGTAGAGTATATGTGTTTAGTAAATCTTTAATACATTTTAGTTAGGAGTTAGAAATATTTTAAAATTTGCTTTAAAATTGAATATTTTTTTAAGCCAAAGAAAATGATGATGGTTATTAGGAAAGGATAATGTAGTTAATTGCATGTAGTAGTTGATTACATAGTAGTTCCAGGACTTCAGAAAGTACATATATGGAGGCAAAATACTTCTTAAAGATGTTCAAATATTTTGCTTGCTGAATAAATTATTTTCATAATACTTTAAAAATTAAGAGTCTGATTTTGTTATTTTTCTCAGAAGTTTTGAATTTGATATTGGTAAAAATTAATTTCAATATGTCTTTCACTAAAATTACAAATTCAACTGCTTTATAATAGGGTCTTAAATGTTAATAATGTTGAACACAATTTGCCTTTAGCTAATTTAATAATTGCTCATTATTATAAATATTAAATTCTAAATATTAAACTATTATATTATGAATATTAAACTCTAAATTCACCATTAGTGAATAAAAGACTAATTTATTGGCAGCCAGCTACCTCCTACAGTATCATATTCTTAATTTGCATTCTAACAAAGAATTTCTGAGTAAAGGACATTCCATTGCCCTCAAGTTTTAATCAGGTGTGTCGTCTTAACATTTTTCCCCTATCAAAATTTGTTTAAAACATGAAATTTAAGAACTTGAGGGGAATGTTTGACCTGTTCATTAAATGTTTTAACTACTTAAATTTGTATTTATAGTTGTTTGACTTTTTGACATTGTGAAGGAAAGGGTTATGTACATAAACTCAGTGGTTCTCAACTATGGGCATTCATTGAAATCATTATAGAATTTCCATGTCCAAGACTTCATTTGTAGCTGGTTAATCTGTCCTGCTTTAATCCGAGTTTAGAGGCTTTACCTAATGCTACTTGTCATCAACTGGGGATGGGTCTGTCAGCTGAAAGGCCCCAGACCAAAGGCACCATGTGTCTGAGAAGCCAGGTGCTGTAATAAGTGATACCCTAGTTTGAATATTAGAATCTGTAGATACTTTCGTATGCTTTTCTGTAGGCCCTAGTTCTCCCCCCCCCTTTTTTTTTTTACATTGAGCCCTTTCTCTGGATAATCTTCACTCTAATAATAGTCTGATTTATCTTAGTTTCCACAACTGACAGTTTAGTGACCTTAGTGATTTTAGGCTTCTGCCTTATCCTCTAGAGGCACTAGAATAATAAGGATTTTGTCCACTTGGTATCTGGAGTTTGGTCAGAATGCTGCTATCATTACCAGGACTAGTCTGAGATACGATTGAAAGTGGATGAAGTTTGTCTTCAGATCCTGACATCTTTGCTTATGTATACTCTTTATACACAAAACCGTTAAATTCTTGTCACATCAATCTTAGAAGCTTAATAAAAATAAAGAAACATTAATAGAGGTTTGTGGTGATATTCTAAATTAGATATGTGGTTGAAGGCAAACTGCCTAGAGTCAAGAGAATATTATAAGATGCAGGAAAGTGTTTTGATGAAATTGGCGATCAGACTGTCGAAAGATGCATAAACCCTTTCCTGAAGTTGGAGTGTTCTGGAGGAGGTATACAGAGAGTGAGAGAGAATTCTTGAAATTAGGTTGATTCTGAGAAGGTAAAACCTTTTGTGAATTTGTCCAGTAATAATATGTGTTATAGCTAGAGGTTTTGGTCCTATGAGTTACTTGCCTGGATGTTCTGAGAAAGGATTTTAGACATGAAGTCTTGTGAGCTGTGAAACTCAGATACTGAATTTGATATTTTTATAGATTTTCAAAGGACAAAGAACCAAGTTTTATAGAGTTTTAAAACTCAGGGGGCTGGAGTGGTGGCTCGGCTGTTATAGTGCTTGCCTGGCATGCATGAGTATGTGGGTTCAGATCCCAGCACCACGTACACAACTAAGTGTCGGAACAGCAAAGGCCATGTGATTCTTTCTCTCTCACTGTCCTTCTTTCTTAAAAAACTCAGAAGCAAGGTAGCATGGGAATGAATCACTTCTACTTTACACTATATTCAGCTCAGCATACACTCATAAATTGACTTACCTTACTTTATGGTTTTTGTCTCTCCATGAGTGGAATAGTTGATAAAGGAGCGCTAACAAGTGTTATTGGGTGAGCCATATTGTATTTGTCATCTTAAGGCGTATTTTAGCTTAAAGGGAATCTTGACCATAATCAGAAACATGCCATAGGCTTTAGAAACCAGATTTCACAAATGTTTAGGGAAATGCTTTCTTGTGATCCAAGTTCTGAGCCATAAAAGTGAGATTGTCAAAAATGAAATGCATGATATGTAATCAAAAATAACCATAAGTGAGGAAAAAATGGAGACCAAGATTAAGGGATAGGTGCTACTTTGTCTTAAAGACTACAAAGTGTACTCTCTCAGAGTTGGTCAGTAAAGTACAGAACACCTAAGCATAAATGAATAATGAAGATTTACCAAATAGTGTTAGAAAAACTCCTTTATGTAAGCTGAATTGTTGATTAATGCTAAGGCAAATGAGGATTTTTTGAAGATATTTTCACAGCAAAGGTTTATTAATGGGATCAATGATAACATCAGCATCAGCATAGTGTAAAAGTTCCAGTTGCTCCACATCTGTGTCAACACTTGGTTTTGGTTGGTCTTTATTTTGACCAGTCTAGTAAGTGTGTAGTGATGTCTCATGGTTTTTGTTTCCTAGTGACTACTCAGTTGTTGAAAATATTCTTGCTTCTTTGTTGTCTATATATCTTCTCTAATAAATGTTCAAATTTTTTGCTTGATTTTTAATAAGTTGCTTATCTTATTGAGTAGAGTTTGTAGACATAAGTCCTTTGTTTCACATAGTTTTAGCTCTTAAATTTAGGTCTATGATCCATTTTTGGTTAGTTTAGTATATAATATGAATAGAAGTCAAGGGATTTTGTTTTGTTTTAATTTGCATATGGCTATTTGGTTCTTCAGGCTCCCTTTATGGAAAAATTATCCTTTTTCTATTGAGTTGCTTTAGCATCTTTATTGATAGCCAGTTTATACACACACACATACATACATGTTTTTTGTTTGTTTTGTTTTCAGGGCTGAGGACCGAACTCGGGGCCTTGCACATGCTAGGCAAGTGCTCTTGCCACTGAGCTAAATCCCCAACCCCTTATGTTTTTATATATATATATATATATATATATATACACACATACACACACACACACACACACACACATTTTTTTCTGGATTTTTATTTTCTGTTTTATTAGTCAGATTATCTCATTTTTATGCCACTGTCACGCTGTCTTGACTTATAGCTTTATAAATCTTGATATCAGTCCTTTTTCAAAGTTGTTTCGGCTTTTTTTATATTCTTTGCATTTCCATATAAAGTTTAGAATCAGCTTGTCAATTTCTGCTGCATTCAAAAGCCCATCAAGAAGATCATGCATCATAATGAAGTAGGTTTCATCCTAAGGATGCAAGATTGGTTCAACATTCACAAATCAATAAGTGTAATTCACCATTTAAATAAAGTAGAAATAAGGACTACACAGGAATCACATGATCATCTCAATAGATGCAGAAAAGGCCTTTGATAAAATCTAGTACCCATTCATGTTACAAATGCAGGACAAGCTAGGAACAGAAGGAAACTTACATCAACATTATAAAGGCTATCAGTGACAAACCCAAATTCAGTATCAGAGGAAATGGAGAAAAATTAAAAACATTTCCTCTAAAATCAGGAAGAAGGGGCTGGAGTGGTGGCTCAGCAGTTATGGCACTTGCCTGGCATGTGCAAGGACGCGTGTTCAAACCCCAGCACCACATACACAACAAAGTGTCAGAACAACGAAAGCCACATGAAAAACTAAATAAAATTAATTCTCTTTCTCTCCCTCTATCCTTCTCTTTCTCTCTCACTGTCCCTCTCTTTCCTTTAAAAATAAATAAGTAAATAATCAGGAAGAAGACAAGGCAGGCCGCCCACTCTCACCACTCCTATTCAGTAAAGTCCGTAAAACATTAGCCAGGGGCCTGGAGCAGTGGCTCAGCAGTTATGGCGCCTGCCTGCCATGCATGAGGATGCAAGTTCAAACCCCAGCACAATGTACACAACAAAATGTTGAAGCAACAAAAGCCACATGAAAATCTAAATACAGTTGATTCTCTCTTTGTCTCTCACTGTCCCTCTCTCTTAAAAAATAAAAATAAAAAATAGCCAGAGCAATCAGGCAAGAGAAAGAAATCAAAGGGATATAAATAGGGACTAGGGAAAGAAGTCGTCAAACTATCTGCATCTAGAAGACCAAAAAACGTGAAGACTTTTAGAGCTCATTAATGAATTCCTCAAAGTAGCAGGATTCAAGATCCACGCCCATAAATCAATAGTTTTCCTATACTTCAACAGTGACTCTGGTGATGAATTCAGGAAAACCATTTTATTCACAATAACCTTAAAGAATACAAATTTAAAAAAATGAAATACT
Organism: Aplodontia rufa; assembly: GCA_004027875.1. Taxonomy (NCBI): domain Eukaryota; kingdom Metazoa; phylum Chordata; class Mammalia; order Rodentia; family Aplodontiidae; genus Aplodontia; species Aplodontia rufa. The sequence continues at coordinate 6,328 of PVKS010006963.1, read as the reverse complement.
TGGAAACTAATCTAATCCGAGGAAGTTAAAGATCTTTACAATAAAAATTATGGAACACTGAAAAAAGAAATTGAAGAAGACTTTAGAAGATGGAAAAACTTCCCATGTTCTTGGATGGGTAGTATTAATATTGTCAAAATGGCCATACTATCAAAAGCAACATAAAGATTCAGTGCAATCCCCATCAAAATCCCAATGACATTCTTCACAGAATTAGGAAAAACAATGTTTAAATTCATTTGGAAGAATAAGGAACCCAGAATAGCCAAAGCAGTCCTGAGCAAGAAGAGTGATGCAGGAGGCATCACAATAGCTGATCTGAAATTATACAAAACAGCATGGCATTGGCATCCAAATTGGCATGAGGACCAGTGAAACAAAATAGATGATACCGAGGCAAACCCACGCACTTACAGCCATCTGATACACAACAAAGGTGCCAAAAATATATATTGGAGAAATGACAGCCTTTTAAACAAATGGTGCTGGGGAAAAAGTATATCCTTATCTCTCACCATGTACAAAAGTCAAATCAAAATGGATTAAAGACTTAGGAATTAGATCAGAAACCTTGTAACTGCTAGAAGAAAACAGATCAACACTCCATCGTGTTAGTGTTGGCACAGATTTCCTTGACAAGATCCCTGGAGCTCAAGAATAGAACCAAGAATCAGTAAATGGGATGCCATCAAATTAAAAAGCTGCACTGCAAAGGAAACAAGAATGTGAAGAGAGAGCAACAGAGTGGGAGAAAATCTTTGCCAGCTTCTTTTCTGACAGAGGAATAATATCAGAATATATATAGAACTCAATTAATACACACACAACAAATAACCCAACCAGTAAACAGGCAAAAGAACTAAACAGACATTTCTCAAAAGAAGAAACACAAATGTATATGTTCCACATCTCTAGCAGTCAGGGAAATGCAAATCAAAACTCCACTAAGATTTCATGTCACTCCAGATAGAATGACAATTATCAAGAACACAAACAATAATAAATGCTGGCAAGGTGTAGGGGGAAAGGTATGCGTGCGTGTACACTGCTGGGGACTGCAAACTTGTACAGCTACTCTGGAAAGCAGTATGGAGATTTCCTCAAAAAACTAGGAATGGAATATGACTCAACTGTCCCACTCCTTGGTATTTATTCGAAAGAACTACGATGTGCATACTAGAGGGATACAGCTACCTCAGTGTTTATAGAATCACAATTCACAGTAGCCAAATTATGAAACCAACCCAGATGCCTGTCAGTAGATGAATGGATCAAGAAAATGTGATATATATACAATGGCATTTTATTCAGCCTTAAAGAAGAATGAAATTATGGAATTTGCTGGTAAATGGATGGGAAAGGAGAACATCATGCTAAGTGAAACAAGCCAGTGTCAGAAAATAATAGGTTAAATATTTTCTGTCACATTGTGGAAGTTAGAGCAAAATAAAGGAAAGAAGAGAGGGGAGGGACAGTCAGAGGAGCAGAAGACGACCAAGAGGAAGGGAGGATGGATGGAAGAGGGGAGGAAATGGGGAATACATTTTCTAAAATCATGCTATGTGCATATATAAATATACCATGTAGAATTTTACCTTTATGTATAAGTGGAAAGAACCAATCGAAAATAAATAACTGGACACAGTGGTGCACGCCTGTAATCCCAGCAGCTTGGGAGGCTGAGGCAGGAGGATGGCAAGTTCTAGACCAGCCTCAGCAATTTAGCAAGGCTGAGCAACTTGGTGAGACCCTGTCTCAAATTAAAATATTGGAGAGAGAAAAATAAAACAACAACAGGCTGTGGATGTTGCTCAGTGGTTAAGCACCCCTGGGGTTCAATCTCTGGCTAAATAAATAAAAAAGATCAGTAGAGGAAGAACAGGGATGGGGAGGAGGTGTAGGGAAAGGGGAAGAAACAAAATCGTCGTCCATTCGTGGATGAATTCATCAGGTTAGACCCAACTAATATGTAACTGTAGTTCTCTAATAAAATAAAGAAAGAAACCAAAAACCTGCTAGGGTTTTTATTTGGGTTTTATTGAATCTATAGCTCAATTTGGGAAAAACTGACATTTTAACAATATTGGGTCTTTCGTTTCATGAACACAGTATTGTGTCTCAGTTTAAGTAATTTTAACTTTTCTCATCAGCATTCTATAGATGTTAGTGTTTGGGTTTTGAATATCTTTTGCTGAATTATCCCAAGTATTTCATATTTTATACTGTTTGTAAATGCTGTTTTTCTGATTTTAAATTCTGATCATTGATTGCCAGTTTATAGGGGAAAATTGATGTTCGAATATTGCTTTGCATCTGACAACCTTGCTAAATTTAAATTCACTTGTTAGTCCTAGCTGCTTCATTGTAAAGTTTGTACATAGACTATCAGATTATCTGTGAATAAAAAGTTTGAACTTTTTTTCCTATCAGTATGCCTTTTCTGCCTTCCTGTCTTCCTTTCTTCCAGCCTTTCAGCCTTCCCTTCTTCCCGATCTTATTGCACTGGCTTAACTCCAGCACAGTGTTAAGTAGGAATGGTGAGAGCAGACATCCTGCCCTTCATTTATCCAGTTTGGTGGTGGGGTGGGGGTGGGGGAAGCATTCAGTCTTGTGGGTTTTTTTTTGTTTGTTTGTTTGTTTTTGTTTTTAAAGAGAGAGGGACAGCGAGAGACAGAAAGAGAGAAACAACTTTATTTAATTTTTCACATGGCCTTTGCCGCTCCAACACTCAGTTGTGTACATGGTGCTGGGGTTTGAACCCCGGTCCTCGTGCTTGCCAGGCAAGCGCCGAAACCGCCGAGCCACCGCTCCAGCCCCGCTCCAGCCCCCAGTCTTGTGTTTTTAAGATGTGAACTGCAGTTTTTTAGATGCCTTTTGTCAAGTTGATAAAGTTCCGTTCTATTTGTAGCTTGCTGAAAGTTTTTATTGGGAATGAATGTTAGAGTGTGCAGCATCTTTTTCTTTATCCTTTTGAGATGATGATGATGAATAGCATTGATTGACTTTCTAATCATCACAGTTTGCATTCATTTGATAAATCTCAATTTGTTGTGATGTCTTGTCCATTTCATATATCCTTGGATTCCATTTGCTAAAATTCATTGTTTTTGCATCTATATTTATGAGAAATATTGGTCTAATATTTTCTTGTAATTTTTTTTCTGGTAAGTTATGCCTTATAGAACAAAATTTTCACTTTAATTCCACTGTTTTTTTCCACTGTAGTGCTGAAGTGCAACTCAAGAAAGAATGAATATGTTGAAAATCTCTTGATAAAGTAAATGCGCTGCTTACGTGCCTTTGTGTGTGAGCTGGCAATCCCCTGACTAGTGTTATTCCATTTGGCCCTCAGAATGGTGGTTGAAATGCTTGAATTGAGGCTGGATACTTTAGACAGAGTCATAAAATGTTTGAATTAGAAAATGGATGGTAGAAATCATCTGTGAGCAGGTGTTGAAGAAATCCTTCAGTTTAATGGCTGACAAGAATGATGTATTTCCTTAGAAATATATCATTATTATTATTATCTTATTATCTTACCAATAAGCAGTTACTATCTCTTAGCTTTAAAAAATATATATTTCCTTTAGCATTCAAAAATAGTTCATCTTAGGCTGTCTTTTTCTTTTCCAACCCATTCACACCACAGATTCCCTAAAAGGCCAGTCTGGAAGCAGGGGTAGAATAAGTAATAGCCATATTTATGGTTTCCAGTTGGCAGATCTTTAGGGTATTAAGTATTGATAATACTTTTTTATGACTTGTTCTTGTGTAGATAGGGGAGATCCTCCATGTGAAGTCTTTCCTCTCACCCCTGCCCTGCCTGTTTAAACTATCTCTGGGGGAATGGGAGAGACCTGTATTGGTTAGAGTTCCAGTGTTTTCAGCAGTGTATTAGACCAATGGTTTTTTCATTCTTAGCTGCTAAATTTCATTTTTAAATGAAACAATGTGGAAACTGTGAAAGACAGATAATAGCTATGACTCTGCTTTTGTAAACATACTTTACAAAAATTTTTTTTTAAGAGAGAAGGACAGTGAGAGCGATAGAAAGAGAGAATTTTATTTAGTTTTTCATGTGGCTTTTGTTGCCCTGAGACATCTTTGTGTTTGTGGTGCTGGGGTTTGAACTCGCGTGTTCGCGCATGCCAGGCAAGCGCTGTAACCACTGTGCCACCGCTCCAGCCCCAATTCTATATATTTTTAATTATGGTTAAGACAAGATTGGGCGCGTTCAGGGTGATATTAATTGTGGTTAAGAAATGAAAAAAAATTTTGTGCTTTAAAATGTGTAGCTTGTTTCAGATTGCATGTTAAGCCAACAACAAAAAGAAGGGAAATAGTGTCACTATCAATCTACCTGTCTATTTAGTTTTCTTTTTCTTTCTTTCTTTTTTTTTTTTTTTTAAGGGAGAGGGACAGAGGGAGAGAAAAAGCAACAATTTTATTTAGTTTTTCACGTGGCTTTTGTTGCTCCGAGATTTTGTTGTGTACATGGTGCTGGGGTTCAAACCCACATCCTCTCATATGCCAGGAAAGCACCATAACTGCTGAGGCAGTGCTCCAGCCCTGAATTTAGTTATTTTTCAATCTTTATTCCTAACGGGTGTTTTTAAAAGAAATACTGAAGCTGGGTACAATGACACATGCCTGTAATCCCAGCAGTTCAGGTGGCTAAGGGCAGGAGGATTACAAGTTCAAAGCCATGCTCAGCAACTTAGCAAGGCCCTTAGCAACTTAGTGAGACCCTGTCTCAAAATAAGAAATAAGCTGGGGATGTGACTCAGTGATTAAGTGCCCCTGGGTTCAATCCCTGGTAGAAAAAAAAAAAAAGAAAAAAATATTGAAAGCATGTGTCTGTATTCTTAAGTTGAAGTTAATAAAACCAGGAAGATCAAATCAAGAAATTTAATTTTAAAATGAAAATTAAATTCTATCTTCTTATTTGTGGAGGTTTGCTTCATTGACTCAATATTATAACAGATTTGGGAAGTGTTTCTCCTCTCAGTAGAAATAACTAGCATTAGAACAAGATAACATCAAAGTTCCTGATGATTTTTTCCCGTGCATTTTTATAACATTTAGAAATTTCACAAAGTTAGCACTAGCTACAGTGAAGCTTTAATAATCTACTATGTCTTACAAAAATATTTTCCATCCTTAAAATTTATTGTAGCCATTTTCAGGGATCTTACTATTTTTTTTAATTGTTGCTTCTTCTCATGTAATTACTGGATTTTTCTATCTTATACCTCTTCGTTTCTCTCAGTTTCTTCAGTTTTCACTTTTCTCTCACTGTTGCTTTCTGTTTATTGGAATCCCAAAATGTATAATTAAAAGAGATTTTAGAGGTGATTCAATTCTGCTCCGTTTTATAAAGAGAGATAATTGGTTAGAATTCCAACCAAGGTAAAAGTGAACTTTTGCTTTGAGCCTCACAAATCTAAATTGAAATTTTAGTATCACTACCTGTTAGCTATGTGATCATGGGAAGTTATCTTGCCTCTTTAGGTCTCATTTACTTTATGTATAAAATAGGAAAATGACATACTTAAAGCTCCTTATGCAGTAAAGTATAGCCAAATAAGTTGGTTATAATGAAGAAGAAAGATTAAGGATAGATATGTTAAAAGGAGACTGCTAACAAGATAAGAGGAGGAGAAAGGATTGTACCCAAGATAGTAAGGAGAAATGGGAAAAATAGGAAACTAAAGTGAATAAGAAACAGTTGTAACATTTTCCTTTGTGTATATCTTGTACAATTTTAGCCCATTTTGAAATTAGACATTTTCTTTTGTGATCAGATTATGAAACTTGAATTTTTAAGTGTCCCTTTTATTTGTTTTTCTTCCTGTTATTGGTCTCTGAGTAATCACACACATTTTTGTTTTAATTTGCAGGTGGCTGTTTGTTGCATCTGTTTTTTTGTTATTCTTCCTTTAAATCTTGTTGGTACAATACTTGGCCGAAATCTGTCAGGTCAGCCCAACTTCCCTTGTCGTGTCAATGCCGTGCCTCGTCCTATACCGGAAAAAAAATGGTAAAGAGGATGCTAAATCTTACATGATTGTTCCTTGTAATATATAAGTTAAGACTGTTATGTACATATAACTTTAGAATTGGTATGTATCTATGAGAATGTCTTAAATTTGACCTTAAGAATGTGTTTAATTTTTTGTCAATCTACATTGTTTGAGTACTGATAAGTTCTGTCTTGATACGACAAATGCTTTGCTAGGTACACTCGTGTGTACAGGTGGGTGGGACATAAAGTTGGAATTATTTTAAACCTTGTTGCCTGTTTTGTAAATAAGATTTTTTTGTTTTT
>PVKS010006962.1:0-75401 GCA_004027875.1 Aplodontia rufa | reverse complement strand
TTGTCAGAGCTCCATCCTTGTATACACGAATTGTGTGCAAGGTCACTCACAGGGTCAAACACTAAAGGCCTACTGTTGGTTTTACTCATTCTGCCAGGGCTGGAATGGTACTCCTATTCAAAGGACTCTTACTCTCTAGAACATGGTCATTTCCAGTGACTTCATCTTTGAATTTGTTATACTGACAAATAGGTTATAACATGGAAAAGTACATTTAATTTTCAGTCCTTATCTGGGGATGTGATGTTCAGTGTTAAGTGAAATAAATTAATCAAAAGAAAATAACAAAGTGTGGAAAAATGACCAAAAAAATAAGGGATGTTTAATTTAATTCTGATACAGCAATAACATGGAATATTCTGAAACATTAATAATATTAATAGTCTCATGTTTCTCAAAATATGGATGTTCATGATAAAAGAAATCATGAAAAAAACAGACTACAGTGTTGAGCACAAATATGAAAACAACAATAATTATAATGAAAAAAACCCCAAAATAATGCAAATCAAACATGAAAAAACTGGAAGGAAATTAACCAAAATATTAAAAGTTTCAGTAGGTGTTTAAAATTATGCTTTTTTTTAGGATTTTCATCTTTTAAATTTATTATGAGTTTATTTTTATTATTATGAAATAGAAACAATTTTCAAAGGCTTTCTGAAAATTTTTAAAAATCTTTGCTAACATGCACAATTCTTCTGAATGCTCTGATGATGGCATGGCACACAGCAGAAGAAATATTTAAGTGACAGTCTGAGAAAAAAGTATGTGGAGAGAAGAGAACATTACAAATCAGGCGATATGGTTTCTTGGATTTGCTATTCACTAGCTCTGTAACCTTGAAAAATCATTTAACCTATCTGAGCCTCAATTTCTTCATCAGAAAAGTAGAGATAATAATATTTGCCCTGTGTACCACTGGGAGTTGTTGAGAAGATGAAATGTGTACAGAAATGCTTTGGAAAGTTTAAAGTAACATACAATAGACCCTATTCTTATTAAAAAGTAGTGATTAACTATTTCAATCTGTGAGAATATTATAGGAATAAGGGAATTTCTAAGCTATATTTTCCTTAATATTGATTATTAATTTTAAATTGCCTTTACTGTTAGTGGATAGTATTATCTTTGTGTGCTATGAGTGAAGACTGGAATTTATTGAGTTCTCATATATTTGGTGATAAATTGGGAAATGAGACTTGTGTGATAGCTAAGAGACTTTAAAAATGTGGATAAAGACAGAGTGGGTTGTCAGAGGCAAAAAATAGTTCTGTGAGAAAGGATTTCAGTAAAAGTAGACTATTAAATTAGAGAAAAAGTGTTCTCTGCTATTTTGTAAAAATATGCCTCTGTACTCACTTTGGAAACAAGTTATCACTATGCAATGTTTAGTACTACAGGGGTAAGTGCAAAGACCTAGGAACATAGAGAAGGATGCTATTCCAGCCTATAGATGCAAAGAAGGCTTCATAGAATGGGTGATCTAGGATCTGGATTATGAGGATATGCTACAGGGAAGGATAGCATGAAAGAGCATGACCTGTTCATGGGATTACCTGAGATTCTGTGTCTAGAGCATGCAATTCATGGGGGGAGTGGGGAGACTGGCAGATGAGCCAGATGCAAATTGGAGCCAGTATGGAGTATCTTATTTGCCTTTATAAAATATCTGTACTTTAGCTAATGATCACACAGCTAAATGCTTCGAAAACATAGAAATACAGGGTTATATTCACCTTTTAGAAAGATAACACTGGCAGCAAGGCAGTTAATGAATGAGACTGGAATGTATCTGGGAAGCTGAGGCCAGATTGGAAGCTCCTTATCAGTAAGAGATGAGAAAAACCTGAAGTCAATATCAGAGCAGATGCAGGAACAAAGTAGACTTAACATTTAAAAGGAAATTGAAAGAAATTAAAACTAGCTCACCCTTATAGATTATTACTACATATCAGGCACTGGGGGATACACTGTTCATGGGGTTCTGCTTTTATTCCTAAACCACTATGAGGTGGTTATCTTTATGAGGTCTGTTTTATAGATGAGGATAACAGGGCTGGGGGTTTATGTAACTTGATAGAGGTGGAGGTGGGGTATGAACTCAGACTGTCTAATTTCATGTTTGGAATGGAGAGAAGCTGCTTAAAGAAAGTTGTGATAAAATGAGAGAGTTCTAGGTGACCTTCCAGAGTTCCAGACTGGGACAATGAATGGGTAGGAAATGAATGATGAAGAATACAAAAGAGGAGGGTATTTGAGAAGACTGGTATAACTGGTATTGGAACTGTTTAATGTCAGATGACTGGGTAAGATATTCCAAGAGACTGGGAAATACTAACAGCATCCGAAAAAAGATCCGGGTTGGAGATAAATATTTCATTAATTAATCGAGAATTTAGACTGTTAACTAAAATAAAATGCCTGTAAAACTGTATTAATTGATAGAAAGAAACTAAGAAAGGAAAGAAAGGAGGGACAGAGAGAGACATTGAAAGAGATAACAAAGGAAGGAAGAAAAAGAGGAGAGGAAGTGTTAGGGGACAGACACACAAATGGTGGGAGATTAATAGAATAATTCCTTGAAATGGGCCCACTGAGCTAACCCTACATGTTTTCCTTTCCAATAAGCAATTTACCTGAAGGGGAGCCTGCTTGGCCTAACTAAGCAGAATATATCACTTTCCTCAGCAAGGTACCTATTGTCTGCAGAAGAAATGGAGCCCAAAATAATATTGAGAGGAGAATTCCAAATTACCTTCAAGGGGAAGACTCTTGACACCAGATCCTGAAACTCAGGGAGAAAAGGATAATTCCTCTGAAACAGAAACTCTATAAGAATATATGGTTAAGAGTCTAATTAGAGTCAGTCAGTATGGGCCAAGGTGGCCTTGAGTTGCCATGGCAGTGAGGACTTGAAAATCTGATGCCATCTTGCTATAAGTCAAAAGTCAAGAGATAGAACTGGGCAGGACTCCCTGGAAACTTCTCTGGGATCCTCAATAAAACTGGAGTGTAAGGCACATTGTCCCTCTCTTTTCTGAGAGGACCTAGTCTCTCCCTACAGAGTTTCTCCTTTCCCTTTTCCTAACCCTTGAATAAACTCACTCCTGTTACTCTGAGCAATGTGTCTGAAATCTTTCTGACCTGATTGCAAGAATCAGGGTTTGGAGGAGGGCTTTGTGCTGCCTCAGTTTCCCAGAAGGCTCCAGTTTCATAACAGGGAGAGAGAAAGGAAGGAAGGGAATTTACAGGAGGATGCCCCACTATCAATCTCAGAGAAGCAGAACGCAAGGCTAGAGTGCTCTTTTCAAGCTGCATTGCAGGTTACTGGACCCAAGGGAGACATTTTCTTCACTTGAGTCAGAAAAGAGGTCTAATGAAAAGCAGGCTCCATTGTGTATATGCCAGTGTGATCTGAGGTTGACAAAGAAAACATCTTGCTAACTTGTGTGCTGAGGTTGTCTTCTAAAAAACCCTTAGATATTTGTTGCAATCCATTATTTTTGCCCACACAAAAGATCACTGCAGTTCCATTTGAACTCTGTATTTGATCAGTTAATGAAGAAATCCAGTGTTTATTCTGAGACGCAGCTAAAGCCACATCTTGACTTATTGACTGTTCTGGCTTTGACAGAGCAAATTACATACCATCATGGAGAAGTCAGACTACGCTTCTCTGAGAACAGCTACCTCCCCCTCTCCCAAGTTGCTCTCTATTAATTCTGCAAACGATTTACAATATCTAAAATAAAACAATAAAACCACTCCTCATTTACATGGGTGAAGTATTTTAAACTCTGTGCTCTCTTTCTTGGTAATATTCTCCAATGTGAAAGCTATTAATCCTTTTTGAATTTTAACAAACTCAGAAAGCCTCTCCATCAATTTGATGTGAGAAGGGCTGGTAAGGGGCACTTTCCACAAACTTTAATTTTATAATAGAGTTCTTCAGTTCAAATGGGCTTTTGACCCAGCTAATTTAATTGTCTTTGTTATTGATAGCTGCAGAGCTGTAAATAAACTGAGAATGTGCTTAGGAGGTTTACTTTCAAAACAACATTTTGGATGACCCTCCAAGTGCAAAATTCCCCTTTGATTCTGCAAGGGTATGCTGGTTTCCATCACAATCAACAAAAGAGGGCGATATGAAGTGTTTATTATGGCAAAGATGAAGCACCAAAGTGATTTCCAGCCCTAGAAACCTGCTCCTTCCTGGAAGCTCAGCTCATGACCAATTTGCCTGGGGAAACACAAAGTTTAGAAATTTGAAGTGTCCAGTTTGCTGTGTCCTTTAGTTCCATTTGACTCATCTCTCCCCTCAAGGAGGATGCTACGGTTGAGACATTAGGCATCCCCCAAAAGCTAATTTGTGAGACAACACAAGAGGATTTAGTAGTGAAATGATTGGGTTATGAGGACCTTAACCTAATCAGCGAATTAATCCCTGGATGGAGATTAACTGGCAGGTAACTGCAGGCAGATAGCATATGACTGGAGGAGGTGGATCAGTGGGGGTGTGCCCTTGGAGTTTAATTTTGTCTTTGGTAAGAGGAGCTCCCTCCTGCTCCTTCTCTGCTTCCTGGTGTGATGTCCTGAGCCACTTTTCTCCACTACACTTTTCTTACATGATGTTCTGCCTTACCTCTGGCCCAGAGCAATGAGGTGGGTGCTTTTCCTTCTTCACCTGGGCTTCTGGACCAAGGTCATCTTAGGAGGAAACAGCAAAGCCTTAGCCTGTGCAATGGAGAAAGACCTAACGCATTTGCATTCCCTGAGGGCTGCCTGATTGCTGTTTGTTTGCTTTGTTTGTTTGGATTTTCCTAGAAAAAGCTGAAGAAATGGTGGCACCTTGTCATCCTAGCCTGTGTCAGTTCCCCATTTTTACTCTCCCCTTCCTTCCCTCTCTCTTTCCTTCCTTCCTTCTCTGCCTTCTGCTATCCACATGCATGCATGTGCACACACTCACAAACCCACACGTACACATGCATATATATGTGTGTGTGTGTGTGTGTGTGTGTACGTACATACTTAGAAAATTTGAATTATATGTATTTTAAAGGCCACAAATGGGATTGTGCTCTGCTTGTTAATGCTACTTCCTTGATTCACTCAGGACTGTTTTTTTTTTTTTAGATCTCCAGATTTCTTGCATATTAGTTTTAACCCTGCTGTCCTCCATTGAATAGGATTCTTTCATTTTAATGTGATAAAAGCAATAATTTATTTTGCCTTTAAAAATCACCCTACCCTATCATCTATGATATTTATAATATTATGTTTCACATTTAGTTCTCTAGAGATAGAAAGAACCAATATCAAGTTGCCCCGTTGAGAAATACGCAAAATCTCCTTTTAATGAGTTCTTTTAATTAGTTATTTTCAAATAGAGATAATTTTTTTCACAGAAAGTTCATGTTTATTAAATTAATTCATAAAAGGTTTAAAGATTTTGCTCCTATTTTGAATGATATACTATTTTTGGTTATATTTTCCATTTGTCCTGATGCAGTTGTCAATTCCTCCCCACTGAGTTTAGGTTTACATCTGAAAAAAAAAATCACACATCAGCATAAAAGTGTCATCATTCTCTTTATGTGGTGGGTATAAAATATATTGAAATCCCAAATCTCACTGAAGTTGAAACTTTTATGCTTGTATCTAGTCTGGGATTTATAACAACAATGTTTTATTACTAGAGAGATCTGAATTCCTCTAGAAAGCCTAACATGCTTTGCAAACAATACCCTTTAAATTCTTAAGGTCTAAGTGATAAGGATGTAGGCAACACAGGTAAGATACTGTCATCTCAGGCCACCTCTTAGTGTCAGTTGATGAGAATCATGGGAGAGTCTTTCAGCCGTGGAAACAGCTTCCTAACTAGTACAACTAAACTGTGCACACATTCCGTGATGTGCTCCCTACAGAGGAATGAGTACCTGATGCCAGATTAATGTCCATTTGCTTCAACTTTCACTCCCACTATTTTCCCAGTCAACCTCTTCCCCTTTTTTCTTTTTTCCAAATCCAGATGTAGAAAAAAAGTAAAGTTACTCCAAAGCAAACTGCCAAATATATTTTATAGGATTCAGAGTGCCACTTAAAATGCCAGATTTAAATGCCAGGCACAGAGTGCATCTCAAGGGCAAGGATGTTAGGTGGAACATTTTCATTAGTCTTCATCCTCACTGCCTGTGAGTATTATTCCACTCTCTGGAAAGAAAGAAAAGGACTTTTTCATTATTGTCTTCTTTCTTCGCTTCTTCCCTTCTCCTTCTCCTCCTCCTCCTTCTTCTCTTCTCTCCTATCCCCTCTTCCACCTCTACCTCCACTTACTTCTCTCCTTATTGATAAGGGAACTTTAAAAATGAGACAGTAGTGGCAAAGGAATTTGGTAAAAGGGTAAAACACATAGTGTGACTCTTTTACTTTATCAATAATATCAAAAGAGAGTGATACAACAGACAAAAGGAAAATATGTCTTCAAATTTTGTTGAAGTAAATTTAAAGAAAACATGAAATAAAAAGCATTTTTTTTGGAGATAAGTCAAGGCACAGACAAGGCAAATTTTAAATTTTAAAAAATTTCTCACAAGTGTCTCTGTGATACTTTTAATAAGACAAAGATAAATCCTCATTATGAAAAATAAAAAGGATTTGAGTAACGCACAGGTAATTAGAATGATCTAGCTAACGTTATATGCATGTGTTGCCCCTTCTCCATGAGGAATTCATTCCAAAATTCCCAGAGAAAGCCTGAAAGTTCAAATAATACTGAGCCCTATTTCTACTATGTTTTTCCCTTTATGCATATACACAAATTTAATGTCTTTTTTATCTTTTATTTATTGATTGATTGATTCTTTTTTTAGGTATACATGACATAAGATTATACAAGGGGATAATAATACAAGCATGGAGCTTAACTTGTTCTAATTCAGTCTCCAGCTTTTCCCCTTTCCCTCCCTTCTTCCCATCCCTGTGCCTTTTTTATCTTAACCAAGTCCTTATTGCATACTGTGGCTGTAACATTTGCAGTTTGAGATATAATGCTAAAACTATTATAAATTTCTTTTTTCCTTTTTCACAATTTAACCAATAGAAAATATATTGTTCCTGTAAATCTTAGCAACCTCATATAACTTTTCTCTTTATTTAATGTTAGAAACTTTCTTTTTTTAAAAATTTATTATTGAGGAGTTGTGTTGTTGCACAATCATAAATGCATATGTAGTAACAATATGATATGATCCTAATCCAGAATCACCCTCACATCACCCACAACTCAGTCTCTTGACTCTTCTATATTTCCCCCATAACTCATATAAATGTCATTATATATATGTATATATATATTTATATGATTGTACATTTTTCACAATTAAATGAGTGCATAAGCATTATTTGGCTTCTCAGAGGAATAAAGAGTAAGCTATATTGTTGATTCCCTCCCTAGATCCCCTCCTATCATCCCTCCCTCACCCTTCCCTTCCTCCTCTTCCCTCCACCCTTGCAGATCTATGGTTTCCCCTAGATTAAGTGTTGCTTTGACTTTGGTGAGTCTAGTACAGGAGCTTGATCTTTCACCCAAGCGTGGGTTTTGCTCTAGCCTCCACAAATGAGGGCAAATATTTCACCCTTGAGTCTCGGGTTTGTCTAATTTCACTCAGCATTAATTTCTTCCATTGCCATCCATTTACCTTCAAAGGCCATAATATCATTGTTTCTAATAGCTCAGTGGAACTCCATAGTATATATATACCACAGTTTGTAGATCCATTCATCTAGTGAAGGTCATCTGGGTTGATTCCATAATTTAGCTATTGTAAATTGAGCTGCTATGAACATTGATTTTGCTGGGTCACTGTAATGTGCTTCTTCTAGCTCTTCTGGTAAAATACCCAGAAGAGAGATAATTGGGTCTTATGTTGGATTGGTCCCTAATTTTTTGAGAATTCTCCACATTGCTTTCCAGAGCAGCTATACTAGTCTGCAGTTCTACCAACAGCATGCTTGTGTTCCTATCTCCCATAACCCCTCCAACAACTGTTACTGTTTATATTCTGCATCTTTGCCAATCTGACTGGAATGAGGTGAAATCTTAATGTAGATTTGATCTGCACTTATCTGATTACTAGTAATTTAGAACACTTTCTCATGTATTCATTGGCTTGCTCAATTTCCTTTGTTGTGAATTATCTGTTTAGCTCTCTGGCTCATTTACTGATTGGACTGTTTGTGTTTTTAATATTAAGTTTTTTGAGTTCTTTGTAAATTTTGGATATTAGTCCCTTGTCAGAGGAATCACAGGCCATGATTATCTCCCATTCTGTAGATTCTCTCTTGACAGTTTTGACCAATTCCTTGGCTGAGCAGAAGCTTTTTAGTTTAATGGCATCCTACTCATTGATTCTTCACTTTAATTCTTTCGCTTTGGAGTTTTATTGAGAAAGTTGTCACCTTTTTATTTAAAGAACACATTTTACAGCTTCTCTTTACCGTATCCAAATTGCTAATATCACTAGTCTTGTGTATTGGAACCATTATTAAGTAAAATAAGTATCACTTGAACTCAAGTACTATGATTCCTTGACAGGCAATCTGATATCAGGTATGTCTACTAAGTGACTAGCAGAAGGGTAGAATATATAATGTGGATACATTGGACATAAGGATGATCATGTCCTGGTAAGGACAGAATAGGATGGTGTGAACTTTCATCATGCTACTCAGGAAGGCATAAAATTTAAAACTTCTTAATTGCTTATTTCTATAATTTTGTACATCATATTTTAAGACCATAATTTACCATGGGTAACTGAAACCAGGGGAAAAAAAACTGTATAGAGAGGGACTACTATATTTCAAATCATCATGTTTTTCAGCATAAATATATACAATGTTTATTTGTCTTGCATATTAGAAAGTACACTTAATAAATAGAAGACAAATGCTTTAATCACTTTGATAAAAATCCCAGTAAAAATATAATTGTTTCTCATGAAAAAATGGCTATTCATATAACATTCTATTATACATATATTTACTTCTGTTTAGCCTTTCTGGAGTTATAACACTTTATTTTTGCATACATTCTAATTTCAAATCACTCTATTTGGAGAAAGAAGGAAAAGAGTATAACAAAGTAGAAGATATTTCTTCAGTGCAGACTTGGAAGATGTGAAAACATAGAGAACAATTTTGCTTTTACGAGTCATTCCAGCTGCTTACTTATAGAGTGAGGATTGAATCTTAATGGATGGGAGTACATGGAGAATTACCCAATTTTGCAAAATTTCAATGTGTTCTCGTTTGAAGTTGTGATGAACAGAACAGATATTATAAGTAATCTTGTCTGTGAGGACAGTTTTTGAGAAACACAAATGAACTTATTAAATAAAGATTTCATAAATCTCTTTCTATCTCAGGTATACAAGTTACTCTTTGCTCTTAGGGTGGATTATAGAACTCCAGAGGACAAAGCTAACAATTTCAAATCAGAAATCAGAAATATATCAAAGCTGGAGAAAAATTACACAACTGCATTTTAGTATATGTATAGGTCCGGTTTTGATTACACAAAAGGTTTTATCTACTGAATTGTTGCTTTAAGAATATGGAATAATGTGAGAAGTAGCCTCCAGGCAGAAATTCCAAAAAATAAATCTGAAAACAAATTGCAGAACTGACCCACCAAAGGAACAGCTGTTTTGGCCACAATAAGGAAGGTGGGGAATGATCAGGATCAAGTTTCATAAAACTATTCACTTAATTGTGAACTCTGGACCACACTCCTTCCATCATCTGAGGATCAAGAAACTGCTATCCAACAACTGGCTGCATAACCGCATCATCACAACCACAATCTGTCTCCCCAAAATGGGTATTCCATCAAGCTTTCAACTCCCACAATATAAGACCCCTGCTTTTCTATTGCTGAAACAGTCAAAGGACTCAATGACTATGCCCGCTAGCAAAAGTCTCCCACTCATTTACACCTGCCAATTCTTGCATAGGTGCATCTGTTTTATGGGAACCAAGCACTTGCAAAAATCAAGCTATAAGGCAGCCATGCAATAAAGCATAACACAAGGAAACCGGAACAGTTGAATGAGTCAACATCTACCATATGCTGCAGTATGCATATTACCTGCAACCAAGCAAAACAAATTTATAAGCAACTCATGAAAACTGTTGCAATGGGACGATCCTTTAAAGTTACTAGTGGAAAAAATGGCAATAGGAAATTTATTGTAGTCTCAATTTGTATTGATTTTAGATGTATAAATATCACTGCACTATTCTTTATATGTATTATTTTAGTCAAGCAGGGAAGGGAAATACTGGGAACTGAATTATAATAAGTTATACTACATGCTTTTATAGAAATATCAATGTTTATCATATTGTCAAATATATCTAAAAAGAACAGGGGTTAGTGGAAAAGAGGAGAAGTGGAAATCCTGGGAACTGAGCTAATAAGGTACACTCCAAACTTTTGTAAGTATGTCATTGTATAACCTATTGTCATGTACATAAAAAACAGGGAGTGGAAGGAAGCGAGGGAAAGGGGACAAACTGGAAACTGAATTAGAACAAGTTCAACTCCAGGCCTTTAAAATTATGCCATTGTATAATCTTACCTCACGTATACCTTTAAAAAAAGAAACAATAAAAAGAGAAAACAGAAAAACTTAAATAAATAAATAAAATAAATAAATTTTTAAATTTCTTTTTTCAAGTTTAAAATGTTTTTGAAAGTTCACTCATAACCTCAGTCCCCCTTACCTATTTTTTCTCGTAAGTTATCTTGTTTATCCCCTGGAATTTTCCTATATGGGAGTTTAAGGAAACCTAAGTGTCAAAGTTAGGATATATTTAATAAGAATTGTTTCTATTAGTATAGAACTTCATACTTAAGAAAAATAAGATCTTGACATCTCTAGCCTTACGATTTCCTTTTTAAAACTATATCATATAGGGCTTTTTTCCTGATCAGTTAGAAGTGTGCAGGTTGCCTCAAAACACACATTTGGAAATGAAAAGTGAAGGGCTAATTATAAAAAGACACACAGACTGCCCACCCCAGAATTTAGGGAGACCAACTCTGGATAATGTGGGCTATAGAACAAGAGGATAGGTGTTCTGAACTCCAAAGATTCAGGCCTACAGGGGTGAGAATGTGGCAATTGGAAAGGAATGAGGACAGGGTTTTCCCACAACCAGGGTGACCTCTGAAAAAAGATGACTGGAAATTGAGCCAAAAAAAATATAAGCCCTAACAATGTCTGATGAACTTTCCACCATTCCAAGGATCTCCATTCATCCTCTGGGTGAGGGTTTTCCTCGAAGTCTTGAAGAAAACCTCTTTGGCCCTGCAAGATTTTACTAAGCTCTGAGTCAACTGCCCCTTGACAAAAACTTGGCTTATTTTAAGCAGGTAAGAATGTTCATAATCCTCAGATTATAGAGCTTGGGTGGTCTCCGTGCTCAGAGAAGCACTTGCTTGCACAGAAAATCTTAGAACTAGTACTTGGGTGCCCTTGGACATTAGTGTCACACTTGCTCATTGTGCAGAATGCAAAGTATTCTTATACATGATCTCCTATAATCCCCACTATACCCCCAAACAAAAGGTACAGAGTTATCTATCTATCTTATAAAGAAATAAAGCATAGAGAAGTTTCATAGCTGGCCAGAGGTCACACAGCTTATGCATAACAGAACACAGAATGAACTCCAAGACCTATATATTTTTGATGCATTGAGTCTATTAATAGATATCCTTTGTAAAGTGAAAAAGCAAAGAGAACTATGTAATGAAGTTGAACTTAGTCAAATGTGTTAATCTGACAGCAATAGATGGAATTCAATAAGAAAGTTACCTTGTTAAAAGGATCTAAGTTTCTGAAACCTGAATTCAACTTGCTTGATTAGGAATATCCTGAAGCTAGAAGAAAATAAGTTTTTCAGAAAAACGCCAATGTCGAATGAAGCACTGTAAATTTGTAAATTTAACTTAATGACAAGTTAATGACATGAAATAAAAAGTTTAAAACTAGGGAAAGGATGCAGCCAAGATAGTTATGTGATGCAGTGAAACCAGTTTAGCAATCATCACATTTCCTTTTCCAAACTTTCAAATAACAGTGTTGATGCAGTGTAGGGAAACAAATTCTAGACTTCTATAATCCTGTGATAATGTTTCTCAGTATAGTTTTACCATTTAGTAAAGTCTGTATATTGTTACACCAAGGTTGAACCAGAATCCTGATTTTCCATCCTCTTCTTTACCTCTTGTGTTAAAAGATTAATTTGGATAATTTATTTGCTTTTTACTGGTTCAGTCTCTCATTCTATATGGCATTGAGCACTTGCTAGGTGCTGGGTGCTGCATGATGGCTGTAATAAAAATGTGGCAGCATTTCTGCATGAGAAACTCAGCACAGAGCTGCACCTGAGCCAGCACAGATGTGGGGTTTCTTCCTGACTCCAGGCAGAGGTTTTCAGGGAACACAAAAGAGAACATTAAAGCAAAGACATTCTTGGGAACATTGGCTGTGATAATCAGGGAAGATGTCTGGGTGAGTGAAGGCAATATTTTATTATGGTTAAGATATTGGGGTCTGGGGGCTTGAGGGGTAGCTTAGAAGTTACATTGCTTGCATGGCATGCTCAAGGTCATGGGTTCATACCCCAGCACCATGTACACAACAGTGTTGGAGCAAGGAAGGCCATATGAGGAACTAAATAAGATTGTTCCTCTCTCTCTCTCTCTCCCTGTCGCTCTCTCTTTATTAAAAAAAGGATTAAAAAAAGATATTAGAGTATGAAAAACCTAGAAATGGCCCAAGTGTCCACCCATGAGTGAAAAGATAAGTTTACCGTGCTACATCCCTCAACTTGAATAGTATTTGTCTGTAGTACTGATTGCTGCTACAAGGTGGTGAATCTAAGTGAACTCTGCTGAGCCAGACTCGAAAGGCTACATGTGGGCTGCAGGTAGAGCTCAGTGACAGAGCACTTGCTTAGAATGTGTAGGCCCTCGGTTCAATCCCCTAGACCACGAAAAAAGAAAAAAAAGGGCAGTATGATTTTACTTCTGTGACATTATTGAAAAGTGAAAACTGCAAAGAAAGGGGACAGATTTATGAGTTTTAGGAGGTAAGGATGGGAAAGGGTTGACTACAAAGCGGCTTGATGGAATTTGGGAGGTGACAAAAATTTTTATAGCTTGAGTGGAGGATTGGTAATGTAGCTCAGTGGTAGAGCTCTTGCCTAGCATGTGTGAGACCCTGGGTTTAATTCCCAGTTCTGCAAACAAATAGCAAAATAGAACAAAATCCTCTGGATTTTGAGTGTGGTGGGATTTACATAATTGTGTATGTATGCCAAAACTCAGAACTGTACACCAAAAAGGATGACTTTTACAGTATATAAATTAGACCTAAAAAATTGTATTACTTTCCAAAATTTGCCTTTGTTAGGTTCAAATCAAATCTCTCCTCTTTTACTTCTTATTTGTGTAAAACATTAGGGAAATGACTTTGCTTATTCAGGCTTATTTTGGAGTCATCATTTATAATGCAAGTATCATAATATCTACCTCATCAAGTTGTCATGAAGATGAAGTGAAGTAATCTGTGTGAATTGCCTAGCACAGTGCCTGACTTGGATTCACTTTCAGCAAAGAGAAATCACAGGTTCATGCAAACTGCAGCAACGTATTTTTCACTGCTGCTTCTTTTGCTGTACCAGTGATCTGTCTAATATTCCATCAAGCTCATGCAAACTCTTTCAGAACCACAGTTCATGCCTGGGCTTCCCCATCTTCCACCCAGGATCAGCATGGTTACTACAGGCACATCATCATTCCATCCTTCTGCCTTCCTCTGTCACTGGTGCTCCAACCGCTGGTTCCATAACACATTTCCTCTTAATGGCAGCCACACACTGTGCTTGTCAAGGCCAAAAAGAAAGAGATGACAGCACACAATTCAATCATCACTCATTGCTGATTTATTCATGATGCCTGACTTTTTCTATTTTTTCCTCATCCAAAATATCAAAGAATGTCATTTACAAACAAAAATAAGGAATGCATGAAATAATATATGAAACTCCTTTCTTGTAATTCATTTGAAAGCATTTTACAATATTAAGTTCTGAAAACTCCTCTAAGCAGCATTATTTGGTAGTGTAGAAAGTTCAGTTAGTTTGGAGGTCAAAAAAAATTGAAATTACTTTCTTCCAATATCAGGGCTAATGGTGAGGAACCATGGCATGGATTTTCTGAAACAATGGATAGTGCTCAAATTCTCTACATGGTACAGTACTTCATTTTGGAAAGCATTATCATTTCTTTTTCCAAAAGATTGCTTTTCTAATTATATTTTGCTTATGTCATTGTCATTACTTTGCATTTCTGAGAACTTAACAAAGGACAGTGAGGATAAGAGGTAGCAAAGTGACCTTGAAATATACTGGATTCATCTTCTGAAAGTTAGAAACCCAATGTGCAATTTTATTTCTTTAACTTGCTTAATGATGCCCAAACACAAAAGAAATGTGCTCATATCATAAGCCTAGTCTTATGTGAAAACACAGATGATTCTGAAGTGTTAACATATTCAACCTCATTGGTCACTTACACCTTAGTGAGAGAAAGTTTACAAATGATTGTTGATGGACTGGGGTGGGGAAGAGGAATAAATGAGAGCTTTGGGCCACTATAAGCAGAGGGAGAGATCACTTCTAAGGGACTGAATGATGCAAAAAGAAGACACTGGGGTAACTAGAATCCAACATTTCCCACTTACAGTGGTCAACATTGTTAACCCTTGGATGATAAAGTGGTTGTTGTTTAATTATGTGTGTGTAGTTGGAAATTTGCCATAAACTGAAATATTTTAGAATATTTTTACCAGGTAAATAAAAAGTACTTCTATTCCTGGTTGGAATTTTTTTTTCAACTAGTTAAAGATACAATATAGTATTTCTTGAGATTTTCTGGAGTACGTGCACAGAGAGACACATGGGTGCACACAGACACACAGACACACACTCCAGCACCACAGACACTTTCTTTTCTAAATAGAACATCATCTGTAGGCTGTGCATTATGCACCATCTGAATTGAAGAAGAATATACACAAATAACGATTTCATTGGACACCACACACTTTAGGTTTCCTTTCAATTCTGTGTCAAGATCCTTTATGATTGGACAAAGGTAGTTTTCTGGCTTGCTGAAGAAAGGAAAATAATTTGGGGCACATTTCCTATAAAAGCAGCACAGTATGTTTCCTATGGTAGTCTCAAAATATGGCCAATAGAAGTTTCTCCAACAGCATTCCACCCTCCATCCAGAAGGAGAGTATTGTTAACTTTACTATTAAATTTGGATGAGCATCATGACTTCTTGTGATTGAGAGAATCTGGTGAAAGTGATTTGGGGTATTTTTGAGGCCAGACCTTGAGAAAACTGAGAGACCTGGCTTCCTCCCTTCTAAAATCAGCCCAGGATGCACAAGGACCAGGCCACCATGCTGTGAGTAGCTGGTCACATGAAAAGACCAGATGGAGATGCATCAAGGACCATACATGTGAGTGCACACTAGTGGTGACCCTAATTGACCCTTCATTGAGCAGAAGAACCGCCCAGCTGAACCTGTTAAACTCATAGACTCCTCAATAACAAGTCTTCAAAATTTTAAATCACTGTTTTGGAGTGATTTGTTATGCAGCAATGCACGACTGAAACATTTTCCTTCCCTACTCACTTCACATATGTCTTCTCCAACACAAACTAAAAATAAAGCCAGATAAACATACATGCCAATAAGTAAGAATTCATACACATTTGTAAGTAATAGTTTTTACTGTAAAGATCTAAGTTATAAGTTTTTAAATTTAATCTTTTGGTTCAAATTAAAAGGTCATGATCAATAATTTTTATATTAAGAAATCAGCCTTCACATTTATTAGGCTTAGGAGATTTCCTTTCTAGGTGGCATCTCATTCTCCTAACATAAGCTGAAGGCAGCAATAAAACCAGAACTGCATGTAATTGAAAGGTACATCCATCTATTCATTCATGTTGTTTTCTCTGATCCACATTTTAAAAAATTTATGAGCTCATTTGAAAAATGTGAAAGAAAAAAAATCAATAGAATAACCATGATTTATAAAGGTGAAAACTTCATGTCATGAATATTTTATCAGGGAAATGTGGAAGCCATCAGATTTTGTCTTAGTATATTTCTCAATGTGATGTGATTAATTCATAAATGAACTGGCATCCATTATTAATGGAAATGATCACTGATACATGGGAACAGCACGAGGGTTACAAAACAAACACCTGAGTCAGGAGGTTTCGGGGAGTTTGGGGAATAATCAGGGGCAAATGAGATTAACAGCCACTAGATGTCCTAGAGGACATCTAGGAGAGGGCAAGCTTTTCTGCATGTTTTTCAGAGAAACATCAAAGTGAGTCAGAAACCCACAGTATGCAAGAGAAATGGGTCAAACTCATCTTTTTCCCAGTGATGGATCAGATACCTCTGTAAGAAGCCATTTCAGTGGGGAACACAGTCACCAGTATTTGTCATGACAATAGTTCAAGTTTCCCCTTGTATCCAGTTGTCTTCAAGCTTCTCTACTCTGTTCTAGGGCTCTGGAGATATTAATATGTGAAGTGGAACAAGAAAAAATAAGGCACTATTTTGTGGAGAAAGAAACTGACCATATTTAACAGACTCATAGTCAAGCAATTAGTGATACAACCAGTGGAACAATAAACACCTATCGATCCCCAGTAGAGCAGGAGGCAGCACAAAGAGCAAGGTAAATTAGAAGCAGATCAAAACAGAAACATATTCAATAAAGAACTTAGGCAGAGTGATGCCCAGGCCAGCTCAGCATTGGGGTTTCAAACAGTCACGTTGCAGGAGACTAGATGGGCAAAGGCTGTGCACAGTCCTCATCCGAGCTTTCAAAGTGGGCTCATGGTGATGAGACTTCATTTTCAAGCTATTGATTTCATTGAAATCTGAAACTTTTCAAGAGTCATCAGGAAGGACATAGAAAGGGTCAGAAGTTAATTTAGCAGCAGGGGCACTGATTGAGTCTAACATGTTTCCTTGCAGAGGAAATTAATCATGGATTGGAAGGCAGTCTTTTTATGGCTCCAAATAACAAAGTCCATCCAGGTGTTAGCGCCTCCATGAGTGAACTCCTCAACCTGGAGCTGAAAGCAGTCTATTTGCATTGACGTCAGGTCAGCACAAAGCTGTGAGGAGGGTAGGGGAGCAGATGCAATTATGCTGAAAGGGGTAGAGTATATAATGAAGTGTATCGCAAGGAGGAAGCACAGATGTCTGATTCTGATGGGCTGCCCTTCACTGGAAGGGAGAATTGATAGAGTGTACACACCCATGAGTTAGATGGAGATAGCACAGACATTTAAAAACCTTATAAGTAAACTGGGCTCAGTGTACACACCTGGAATCCCAGCTACTCCAAAAGCTGAGGAAGGAGGATTGAGAGTTTGAGGCCAGTCTGGGCAACGCAGCAAGACCTTGTCTTTAAAAGAAAGAAACAAGAAACAAACTAACTTTATAGCAGGCAAAAATGTCCCTTAGTCTTTCCCTCACTTAATATGAGGCCAGATAAAATTTATTACATATATGTAAACAAATGTATACGTATATTCATTTATAAATTCTATGTGGGGAAAATGGAGGCTGTTTTATCTGCTCTTCTGTCCCTGTTGCCTAACAAGTAGGTAGTCAATGCACGTTCACTAAACAAATGAAATAAATGAATGTATGAGTAAAGCTTTTTGTCTTCCAGAAGTATAAGGTAAACTCAGATTTTTTAACTTAAATATTTAGTTTTCATTCTTTGATTACAGAAACAAATATGTATTTGTACACTAAAGTGAGCTGATTTTGAGGCATGTGGTGCAGATAAAAATAAAATGAAAATATAGCAAAGCAAACAGAAAGCATGAACTGGACAGATAGGGAGGAATATTTGTAATTCTGGAGTCTAACTTTGTGGGGCTTTAGGGATTTTGCCCCTCTGGTCTTTAGACTCCTCAGCAGAAAAAGAAAAAAAGGCCAGCGGGGAAAGTGTTATTATGTTCGAAGTGCTTTTCAGAGACAATATTCTATAATTCCATTAAGAAGGTGCATTTTTAGAGCAAGTTATGGGACTTATTAGCAAGTTCATGAGATGAAAGAATCATAACATGTGAGAGCTAAGGAATAATTTCAATTCTGAAAATAGAACAGAAAGAAAATATTTTAAAGTATCTGTCTTAAAACTATACCTTAGAAAGAGAGATGATTAAAATACTCAGGGTTGATGATGGTTTCATTTTTCTTGAATATTTCCAGATATGCTTGCTTATTTGCCTAGATGTTGAACTGGGATTGTTTAATTGATGGGCATTTTAAAACTCTAGGGGTATATTCTCCTCTGTCTCTCTGTCTTTCTTCCTCTCTCCACATCTGTCAGTCTCTCTGTCTCTTACCCACACCACCACCACACCACACCAAAACCCCAAGGGTCAACTTCTAAACAATGGAGAAATTGAAAATAGCACAAGCCTCTGAGATGTTTCTGCTTGTTGCCAGGCAGTGGGACCTGAAGAATGGCGACTTTCTTCCTCTTCTTGTTATCCACTCATTCCTCAGCACATTATTCTGATTTTGCTCGAAAGGTAAAGGATGCTATTTTGACATCTGGTAAGAGGCCCATGTCTTTTGCTCTGTACATGTCATCCTTCAGTCTCCCACACACTAATCTGCCAACTGGAAGATAACTTGAAGCTGGAGTAGCTAAAATGGACTAAATAAAAACACAGCCTTCTTCCTCTGTCTTTCCTATTCTCCCACCTTCACCCATCCTTTGTTAATTGGCTATTAAAATGGCTCAAATTGTAGACCTGGATGAAAATATCCTCTAGAAGAAGACACTGGCAGTTTAGAACATGTCACTTTAGACATATAGCCTGTTGTCACATTTGATTCACCTATCAAAAAGGAAAGATCTATGCTAGATTTTTCCCTTCATTAGTAAAATCCATTTTAAGGTCTCCAGGAGGTAAATTATTTTTAGAATTAGTTTTTATTTTATTAGTCAGGTTGCAGAGTGTCAAAATTGAACTGAAGCCAGTGGCACTTCACTGAGCTTATTAATATTGATATGATCACTCTGTGTTCTGTGCTGAGTGACACTGCTAACCTTCTAGGGTGGCAAGGATTCATTTAAAAGAGACCACACCATTAAAAAAAAAAATATCCTCAGGTCTTTTCTTCTGGTGGCTGTGAAAAGGGCAAGTAGAAGGTCTGCATCCGTTTTCTTTGATTCGATTCATTCAGCTAACATTCTCCAAGCACCAACTGTGGGCCCACACTATGCTAAATGCTGAGGCTGCGCAGAGACTCCAAAAGGTGACCTTCCTGTCCAAGGAGCTCATACAATTATGTGCCTGGCACAGTGCTTGGAGTTGCAGAATATTTGAAATGTTTACAGTACTGTCTCTATAGTCAAGGGACTTACTGCGTATTAGAGGAGATTAAAGAATTATTCCATTATGAAGATCCCTAAGAGACCAGTGAAATGACAGATTATACTATTAGGGAGCAAGTCTTCAACAGAAGATGATATTTGAACAGGGCTTGGAAGGATGGGGGGATGCTTCGGAGGTATATTAGGAGTGTGGGCAGGGATTAAAGGACAGGAAATATTCATAAAGAAAAGCATGAACAAAGAGAGGTCAATCTCACTGGAATGTAGCTGGAGAATGGCCCAGTTTAAACAGAAAGACCATGTTTCAGGATATAGTGACTGAAAGGGGAAATTAGGCTGTGACCATGTCACCTAAGCTAAAATGCCAGTAGGAGTCATCTGAACTAATTTTCCAGAGTGTATATATACAAAAGTTTTTGCAAGTAACGAATCAAACACATTGCTTAAAACTATAGTTTTTGACACAAAGTTGGATTAATTCTTTTGAAGGAAAGAATCATATGTGGGATGATATTTACTAAATAATTTTGAGTTTGCTATTTTTGTTTTAGTGTAATTAGAACTTGGATTCCCATTTTTGACATAACCTATGAACCACATAGTACCCAATAAGTATGAAAGATTCAAGCCATCATTCTCCTTATAGTAGAGGTTAAGAGGACACTTTAGGAGGACCCCAAGATGGCGATCACCCCACCAACAGTGACTCCAAGATGCTCCTGAGAATCACCTCATGTTGCAGGAGAGCACACAGATTCCTATGGTAGGACAAAGCTCCCAGTGTGGGGGAACATTACCCCCCACTAATTTTTTTAGCTCCAAAGGAATAGCGCGGTGCATTAACGAATACAAAGGAAAAGTTTGTGGTGCCCGCACAATCAGCCGCACACCCAGGGGAAGGGGAGCTAATCCAGAGGGGAGGAAACGGAGCAGGTTTTCTAATCAAATACCCTAATCCGGTCGCAAACCCCCTGAACTGATTGTTCTTAATTTACATGAACTTGGTATAAAACTCTGGGAATTAATTGCTCACATTAGCGAACGTACAGCTGTTTGTGTGAGCAGCAGCATCCGAATCGCCATTGTGACGTTTCCCCGAGGGCGGGGCTGGTTGCTCAGCAAAAACGGTCTTGGGGTCTCAGACACCACGTTCAGAAAACCAAAATCTATTGCCCTGAGATTTGGCCATCTCCCAAGGGGTCTGTATGATGCTGGCATTTCCCTCTCCACCTCAGGTGGCTGCCAGCAGAGTCAGGGGAGGAGAGGAATCGGCACAAGAACTTTAACTCAATCACGGTGGACGACAGTTTTCCACCTGTGCTCATGGTTTACAAGAGCTGATTTTCAAATCCTTTAACACAATCACTCGCACCAGCATTGGAGAGCAGGGCGGGTTGCTCAACAGGGACTTAGGGCATCAGTCCCCATGAACAGAAAAACAGAAATTACCGCCCCCCCCATTCAGAAGAAAATGCTAATGATACCCTCAATCCTTAAATAAGGGTGAACCAATAGCCATATTATACATAAATTGACTTCCAAGATGACTCAAAACTCTGTAATTGCCACAAAATCTGAGACTCATCCTTCCATATCTATTCTAACTTTAAATGTGAATGGTCTCAATGCCCCAATTAAAAGACACAGACTGGCCCAACGGATCAAAAAACAAAATCCAACAATATGTTGCCTGCAAGAGAGGCACATTTGACAATCAAAAATAGACACAGGCTGAAAGTGAAAGGTTGGCAAAATGTCTACCAGGCCTGTGGCCCAAAAAAGCAACCCCCCAAATATATGGAAAAAATACTTAAAGACACTAATCCCCTAATTGATCTCAAAATAATAATAATAAGGGACTTCAACACACACTATCAACTGTGGACAGATCATCAAAACAACAAATCAATAAAGATATCTCCAATCTGAACAACTCTATTAATCAATCAGGCTTAACAGACATCTACAGAATATTCCATCCTGAGAGAATTGAATTTACCTTCTTCTCAGCGGCTCATGGATCCTTCTCTAAATTGGATCACATCCTAGTTCACTGGGATAATCTTAACAAATATAAAAAAGTGGATATAATCCCATGTATTCTGTCAGATCATGATGCTATGTTCTTAGCAATGAACAACAAGAGAAACAACAGAAACTACTCAAATACTTGGAAATTGAACTATTCCCTCTTATATGAAGGATGGGTAAAAGAGGAAATGAGAGAGGGATTAAGAAGTTCTTGGAATTGAATGAGAATGAGGAAACAACATACCGAAACTTCTGGGACTGTATAAAGACATTCCTAAGAGGTAAATTTATAACACTGAGTGCATACATCAAAAATCTAGAAAAAGACCAGATAAATAGCCTTATGCTTCAACTCAAATGACTACAAAAAGAGGAACAATTCAACCCCCAAATCTAACAGAAGACAGGAAATTATCGAAATCAGAGCTGAAATCAACAAAATTGGAACAAAAAAACAATATAAACTATTAACCAAACAAAGAGTTGGTTCTTTGAAAAAGTAACTAAGATCAACAGATCCCTTGCCAACCTCACTAAAAGGAAGAACAAAATAAAGCAAAGCAACAAAATCAAAGATGAAAATGGGGATATTACCACAGACTCATCCAAGGTCCAGATTATCAGAACCTATTTTGAAAATTTATACTCTGCCAAGTTTGATA
This sequence comes from Aplodontia rufa, assembly GCA_004027875.1. Lineage (NCBI taxonomy): Eukaryota > Metazoa > Chordata > Mammalia > Rodentia > Aplodontiidae > Aplodontia > Aplodontia rufa. Next base: position 53,166 of record PVKS010006962.1, on the reverse strand, counting down.
ACCTGGAGGACATGGACAGGTTCTTGGACTCACACAACATCCCCTCTTTAACACAGGAGAACATTGAAAATCTAAACCAACCTATCACAGATAGTGAAATTGAAGCAGCAATCAAAACTCTCCCAAAAAAGAAAAGCCCAGGTCTGGATGGATATACGGCAAAATTCTACCAAGCCTTCACAGAAGAACTAACACCAATCCTCTATAAATTCTTCCAGGAAATTGATAGAGTGGGAACACTCCCAAACACTTTTTATGAAGCAAATATTACACTGATTCCAAAACCCAACAAAGACATGTCAAGAAAAGAAAACTGCAGACCAATTTCCCTAATGAATATCGATGCAAAAATCCTTAATAAAATTCTAGCTAATCGGATACAAAAGCACATTAAAAAGATAATACATCATGATCAAGTGTGCTCCATTCCAGGAAAGCAAGGCTGGTTCAACATACGCAAATCAATAAATGTAATTCACCACATAAACAGAATTAAAAACAAAAATCATATAATTCATCTCAATCGATGTAAAGAAGGCATTTGATAAAATTCAACATCACTTTATGCTCAAAACTCTGGAAAAGATAGGAATCAAGGGAAGATACTTGAACTATGTCAGAACCATTTATGACAGACCCATAGCCAACATTATCCTCAATGGAGAAAAACTGAAAGCATTTCCACTGAATTCAGGTACAAGACAAGACTGTCTGCTTTTCCCACTCTTGTTCAATATAGTCCTTGAAACCCTTGCCAGAGCTATCAGGCAAGACAAGGAAATCAAAGAAATCGTATAGGATAAGAGGAAGTTATCTCTACTCGCTGATGACATGATTCTATACCTAGAAGACCCAATAACCTTGGCTACAAAACTCCTGGAGCTTACAGGCAATTTTAGTAAAGTAGCTGGCTACAAGATCAACTCCAGTAAGTCACTAGCTTTCCTTTACTCCAGCAACAAATCCACAGAAGAAATCAGGAAATCTCTCCCCTTCACCATCTCCTCCAAAAAAAAAAAAAAAAAAATGAAATACTTGGGCATTAACCTTACAAAGTATATTAAGAATCTCTATAAAGAAAACTATCAAACATTAAAAAAGAAATTACAGACGACCTGAGTAGATGGAAAAACATTCCATGCTCATGGTTAGGCAGAATCAATATAATAAAAATGGCCATTCTACCCGAAGCCCTATACAGATTTAATGCAATCCCCATCAAGATACCAATGACATTCTTCACAGATATAGAAAAAGCAATTCTCAAGATTATATGGAATAACAGGAGACCCAGATTAGCCAAAACATTACTCTGCAGGAAGGAAGAAGTAGGGGATATCTCAATCCCTGATCTGAAATTATGTTACAGGGCTGTGGTAGCAAAAACAGCATGGTATTGGTATCAAAACAGAACTGAAGACCAGTGGAACAGAATTGAAGATCCTGAGAGAAAACCCCATATCTTTAACTATTTGATATTTGATAAAGGGGGCAAAAGCGTAGTGTGGAAGAAAGATAGTCTATTCAACAAATGGTGTTGGACAAATTGGACAGCCATGTGTAGACAACTGAAGCTGGATCCTTATCTTTCACCCTGCCCCAAAATAAAATCAAAATGGGTCACAGATTTGGATATTAAGCCAACAGGTATAAACTTACTAGAAAGAGAAGTAGGGTCATCAGTACAGGATGTAGGAGTAGGTGGTGCCTTCCTTAACAAAACTCCCATGGCTCAAGCAGTAAAGTCAAGAATAAGTGAATGGGATGCAATTAAACTAAAAAGTTTTTGCACAGCTAAAGGTATAGTCAAGACATCAAGAAAGAACCAATAGAATGGGAGAAAACCTTTGCCTGCTACACCTCAGTCAGAGGGCTAATATTCAGAATATACAAAGAACTAAAGAAACTAAACACCAAAACCACAAATAATCCAATCAATAAATGTGCTACGGATCTAAAAAGAAACTTCTCACCAGAGGAAGTCCAGAAAGCCCATAAATATATGAGAAAATGCTCTACTTCATTAGCTATAAGGGAAATGCAAATCACAACTTCAATGAGATTCCACTTCACTCCTGTTAGAGCCGCAAAAATGAAAAATTCGAACAACAACAGATGCTGGAAGGTCTGTGGGAAAAGAGGAACACTGTCACATTGCTTGTGGGACTGCAAACTGATTCAGCCACTCTGGAAAGCAGTGTGGAGACTCCTCAAAAAATTAGGGATGGAACCACCTTATGACCCAGCTATCCCACTCCTGGGTATTTTCCCAAAAGAGTTAGAATCAGCATATTATAGTGATGAGGCTTCCTCAATGTTTATAGCAGCTCAATTTACTATTGCTAGACTGTGGAACCAATCCAGATGCCCCTCACTTGACGAATGGATACAAAAACTTTGGTACATATATTCAATGGAATACTACTCGGCCATTAGAGAAGACGATATCATGGTTTTTGAAATCAAATGGATGGAGATGGAAAAAATTATGCTAAGTGAATTATCCCAATCTCAGAGACTCAAGGGCTGAATGGTTTCTCTCATTTGTGGAAGCTAGAATATATCTGGAAGCAGTATGTTAGATTGCTAAGCTAATAATAACCTCAAATTCTATGAATTTTTATGCAAACAGGGGGATGATTGCCTAGGATACTGGGAAGCGTAGGGTGGGAGACAGGGTAGGGGAGGGATTAGGAAGGATATCTAGGAGACTAGAGGGTGGGAATATGGGGGAATCATCTCAGAAGGAGATCTCTGACCTCCACAAGATATCCATTTAACTCAGGGGGTCTTCTGGAGGAAATAGCAACATGGGGAACCCAAGCTGGGCATCCACGACATGATATTAGCCCATGATATATACGTTTGCTCTTGAATGTTTGATAATGTTCCACCCTCAATTGTAACTCCATATCCATCTAATAAAAAATTAATGTAATAACACAAAAATATAAAATAAACTGATAAACAATAAAAAGAGGACACTTTATAATTTATGTTAAATACACAGTCAGTAACTGCACGTGGTGGTGCACCCTGCAATCCCAGCAACTTGGGAGGATGAGGTAGGAGGATCACAAATTCAAAGCCAGCCTCTGCAATGTAGCAAGGCCCTAAGACCCTGTCTCAAAATAAAATATAAAAAGGACTTGGGATGTAGCTCAGTAGTTAAGTGCCCTGGGTTCAATCCCCAATGCCCAGTGTTTTATATACATATATATAACACTGTGTGTGTATGCATATATATATATATATATATATATATACACACAATATAACAATATATATAGTACAACATACAATCTATATGCATATGGGTGTGTGTGTGTATATATATGTGTTTATGTGCATGTGTGTGTGTGTGTAATGTAGCTTCCCAGCTACATTGGTGTGATCCCAACTATTATTGACGTCACATTGCAACTGAGATTTCAGAAAGAAGATTTTGAAATCTTCTTTCCTAACATGAAAAGAGAAAGATTGATGTCAAGACTGTCTAGAGTTGCTTTAGAATGAGGCCAAAGCCAAGAAGGAACTTGAGGAGCTAGTTTTTAACTACTGCTTTCCCAGGCAATAGTTGTAAATATTATGAGGTCTTGTTTTTGTTTATTCCAAAACTCTTTCTAGAAGACAAAACAAAATACTTTGAGTATTCAGAACTTACAGGAAATAAGTGAACTGAACCCAATATAACAAACTAATATTAGAAACAGAATTCCCTTCCTTTGTAAAGTAAAATACTGTCAAAGATGTGGACATGTTGATGGTTGACGCTGTTTGCTTTCTTTCCTAAATACGGCTGAGACATAAATTAACAATATTATTAATATCAATTTTGCGAAATGATTGATTCAGTCAGCTGGAAACCATTCCTATTTCCATTTTCTCAACTTTGACTCATGCTCAAAATAATAGCAGCAAAGAAGTCTAGGAAGGTGTCAGGGACTAGGAAGGAAGATGATGGATACAACAGTGGTATATGGATAGATACAGCAACGTTTCCTTAGTTGTTCTTAGCAAGAAGCTACATAAACCTTTCTAAGTTCAACTCTTTCTGGATTGCCTGCCCATCAATAGACAAACAAGGTCTGCACCCAGTTCAGTGGGGCACATGTCTTATTTATCACAGATAGAAAAATGTCTTCCTCATGGGAAGTGGAAAAGACACTGGAATGTGGCCCAACAGAAAAGGAGGCAGCCATGGCAAAGGACAAACACTCAAGTGACATATCAGGTAGTGGGAAATTATATACATAGCACAGTCCCATTTTTGTATGGATGGCAGGAGTGCATTGCTAAGGTTTCCCTACCCTCTGCCCATGTATTTCTTCTCTTGTCACTTAGTTGGACTCTTGGAGCCATTTTCCTACCCCCCCCAAACCAATTCTATTTTCCAAAGCCTGTGAGGAAGCAGAAACAAGGAATCAAAAGCATCTCTGTCTGTTAGGCATGGGTTTTTTTCCCTTTGGACATACCTAAGGTCAGTTCATCACTTCTGAGCTACTAGGGAAAACAGACTTGCTGGAAGAAAAGAGAAACAGGAGGGACAAAGAAAAAGCATGAGAAGGAGGTTGGGGAACAAGGGACACATAAGAAGAGGCTCAGATCTTTTCCCCAGGGACGTTCTTCTCCCTCCCCTTGCCACTTCATTACCTGCCTTTCCCAGTGTCCACACTAGAGTTCATAGAACAAGGAGGCTCTGAGCACACAGCCAGGATAAAGATAAGAACTAATCGCAGGTGAAACTGAACAGAATTCACATGGGACATTTCCTGGGAGCAAGGACAGTTGTGGATGCATCACTGTGTCCCACGTACTCCCCAAAGAGATTCAATAGAAAGTAGTTGGGAAAGGAATTGGATGTGTGGGAAAAACATACTTTTTTTGTTAAATGAAAGGTTGAGAAAATAAATACGTTTACACCAATAAGTTGTGAGAGGTTATCGCTAGGTAATTATCAATTTAAATCATTACTCTAATGCATTGTCCTGATTCTTAAGTAAATTAACATTCATTACTTGTAGAAAGAAAATACAGTGTTTCTATTTTAAAAGTGTTGTCAATGAAGTTTAGCTTTCAGCTTTCCTGCTCTGTCACACTTTGTGATAGATCATGTTATTCATCTCCTAGTAGTCCTCATAGAGAAGTTTACTGTGGAAAGAGCATCTACTCCATCAATGATAAATTTTGGCATGGCCCTGTGACTTGCTTTGACCAATAAGATGTGGGCAGTAACTATGTCACCTCAGAGAAAATGCTTTGTGACTCAGCCACTCGTTTACCATGTCCTTTTTCCTTCTGCCTCTGAAAGGATAGATCCAGCTGCTGTGCCAGCCTGGACCCCATGGTGTCCTGGAATGCCCTAGAAGAGTGAGTGAGAAATCATACAAATATATAGGAAACTTCAGAAATTTGGGATTTTTGCAGTATAATCTATCTCCTGAGGGATAAATGCCTCTTCTAAGTTCCTCTACTGACTCCCTGCTGAAATTTCCCGAACCTTTCTACCTGAGCCTCTTTCTTACTGCTTTCTACCCTGTAGTGAAAACTGGAAGAGTGGAAACAACAAGCCTCGTGAGGAAATTTGAGGCAAAGGACTGAGGCTTCTATTTTTTAAGTAATAGTGTAAAAATTAAATTAATAATACATTCAACACTCACTGAGAAGATACTACACATCAAAGATCAAGGAAGCCTCAGAAAAGATGGGAAACATAAATAAAATTTAGTCCCTGAATCAGTAAGACTACTAGGGCTGTCACAGATGCAGAGGCTTAAACAACAATATAAATTTTACTTTCTTACAGTTCTGGAGCCTGGAAGTCAGGGATCAAAGCATTGCAGGATTGATTTCTTTGGTTTTTATTTTTATGACTATCATCAGAAACAAGGCTTTCGTTAAACCTCCACATGTGTGTGTCACCTTGGTAGCACTGCAGGAAGGGAACTCAAGTGTCCTTTCTTTGGATGAACCAAAAACTCAAAGACAAGGTTCTGGTCCAGGCCAAGCATAAGCCAAGAGAACAGCTGAGTATATGGGAGCCCTGAGCAAGCCTTCAGGAAATCCAGGGACATGGTCTTCATGAAATTCCACACATGCCCCAATCTCCATGCCCTAAACGGAGTAGGGATGTAGGGAGGCAAGTGGATGAGATGGCCTAGCCACTGTACTGCCATTATTGTTGCCTAGCCTCCTCCTAGGTTTCCCTTCTAAAAAATCCCCAGACCAATCTAATCTGCCCCAAACTGAGATACCATGTATGTGTCTTCACTGGAGATTGAGAGAATTATTTCCTAAAGCGACCTGAGAAATGACTTTACTGTAACATGTGCAAGGTTTGACTTTTTGTGACTTTTAATTAATTTTTGCTCTCTCTGATGAAATTTGTGAAGGTGTAATTCAGAGAAGGTTGGATTGTGTAACAATGATTGATTAAGGTTGGAGAGGTGGCTCAATGGTTGGAGTGCTTGCCTGGCATCCACAAGGACCCAGCTTCAAACCCCAGCATCACATACACAATGAAATGTTGGAGAAACAAAGTCCAGATGAAAAAAATAAATAAAATTGATTGTCTCCTTCTCTTTCTTATTTTCTCACTATCTCTCTCTCTTTCTCTCTCTCTCTAAAAAAATGATGGATTAGAGTGGAAGGTAAATGAATACGAACATAATTTAAAAAATGAAATGGTATGATAGAGAACTCCTTTTTTCTTGAAAATGTAATTATTTAAGGTTTTCCTAATTGAGGAGGTGGTTTGTTTGTTGGAAGGGAACAAATATTAATATTGTAACAGATGCCAAATAGTGCAGATCAAAAAGCTCTGACATGAGTTGATGTAATGTAGATCTTATTTTTATGATGCAATTGTGAATTATGTATTTTATTCATTGGTAATTAGAGAGCAGAACAGATGGAGAAGGTTTAGCTTAAAGTGATGAGTCCATTAAAATAACCTGCACTGCCAAGTGCCTATTCATGAACATGAGTATAGCAAATTTATTCTATTAAAATATGATTGGAAGATAAGGACTGATTGTCATTGTGTTAGAGTCATACAACTAATGATGGGAGTAAAAATCCTCTGTAAATGTCAAATCCATCTATTATCCTGGTTTGCTATGCAAAGGTTCTTAACTGGACATTTTTTGGCTGCTGTGGCAATGTAGATATTGGCATCTCTGTTTTCCTATTATTTAGACATTACTATAAAGACAATCAAGCCAGCCACCAAATGAAAATAGTAATTTTAACTACTACTTTAAGTGTATCATTTACAGTTTATTGTTGAAAGGACAGATGGCAACTAACTTTTTAAAATGTGAATATTGTATTTTTCTATTTTAACTAGATATGTTTGCTTCTGTCCTTCACATATTTCCCCAACCTTTTTGGATTTTATTTAGGGCTGCTTTTCCCTCTACTTTGATCCCCATTTACTGGGATGAGAAAATAAAATATTCTAGATTTTTCATGTGTTTCAACCAGAGAAGATGTGACAGCTAATTGAGGTCAGAGTGAGGCTGGCCATCCCATGCAGTACTGGTAGGATGCAACGGTGTGCTCTTCTGGGAAGGAATTTGATAATATGCATCAGAAGGCTTGGACTTCCTTACCAGAAATTCAACCTGTGACTCTATTCTATGGGAATAATAAAAAATGCAGAAATACACAGGTCCAAGAACAGCCCCCCAAATTACAAAGTGTATTACCTAACAACAATCATAATATATATATATATATATATTGAATTCAGTGATATATATATATATATATATATATATATAATTCATAATAGGAATTAAGCTAAATAGATTGTAGATGAGATCTTTAAGAATATTATGGCATAGCCACATAAAAACTGTTGGGTTGATAATTATGTATGTGAGGAATTTGCAAAAACATAGGAAAGTACTGATATTATATCATGGAACAGAAAAATAGGACATGAAGAATGCTAATAAATAAGAAAAGTTAATGATTCCTGAGTGTCCTTTGTATACTAGGAACCCTCCAAGTGTTTCATAAGAAAGAATCAACATAATATATAACTCACTGAGGTAAGTAGTAGTAAGCGTGTTGGAGCTGAGAAGAGTTGGGACTTGAACTCAAGTATTCTGATTTTGTAGAAAACACTTTTAATTTTTATATGATATTGCCTGTTCAGTTAGATGACAATTAGGTAAAAATACTATCAAACACACACAGAGAGATATACACACAGCAGTGAAAAAAAAACCCAAAACATTATTCAGTCTCCACCCTGGAATCCAAGGTGGTCTGTGGATTTGAAAATAAAATGCCGTGGAAGAAATTCTGTGTGGCTTTTGAGGCTAGAGCTTAAGGGCCTTTGCAGCTTCTATGTTCACATTCTTGGAATGCTGCCCTGAGATAGTTTGTAAGGAAGATGGTTTATCCTACTGGAGGATGAGAGCCATGTGTGGAGAATCAAGGAGCCCAGCCAGTGGAAGCTTCCAGACCTGTGAATGAGGCCAGCTTGGGTCTTCCATTTCCACCAACCCAGCAGCATGAACTTGGATGAAATGAACATAGGAACCACCAATCAACCCATGTGATCATGAGAAAATAATAATTCATTATTGTTTTAATCTACTATACTTTAAAGCGATTTGCTATAATGCAGTAGATAACAAATTATCAGATGTCTCTATGGAAATGCATCATATTTTTCTTTTTTTTATAAAACTAATGAATTCTCATTGTAGAAATTGTTTAGCTTATTTTAGGTTTCAGGACCTGGCATTTGATATTTCTCTGGAACAGAGTCTGGAGTATTCCCAGGTTTGTTGAATTAAGGTGAAAATTTTAGTGAAAGAATTGACACTTTCAAGACATTGTTAGGGTGTCACTCTATTACCACTGACAATAAACCTTCCAGGGGTGGGGACAGTGTAAATGACACTGAAATTTGTGAGCAACCCGGACAGCTCAGGGATGAGATAAGGAATCTGCAGCATAGGTAACCGAAAAGAAGTGCTATGAATATTTCTTCCCTCTAGAAGGAAGAAGCCTGGAGCCAGCTCTCAGGACAAACATCAAGCTGAAGACCATTTCATATTGGACTCTGTCTCTAATTACTGCCTCTGTAATTTTATTGTTGGTGCCTCTCTCATGTGAAATGGAAGCAGCAATTCAACTTGTATCTGCTTATGCTCCAGCAATTCTGCCTCCCTTATTGAGTCAGAGATCTGAAATTATAATCAGGGTGGGGTGAGGCAACTGTCAACATTCAAATTAGGAAGTGGGTATTTTACTAGAGAATTGTGATGAGATTAAAATGCCAAGCTGAAAGCCAATTGCCAGCCAAGTGACATTTGTTAATGTGGATCACTTCCTTCTCCTGGAGAATGCTCTCCTCCTTCCACAGACATTTCTCCTGACTTTCTTTGTACTTCTCTGGCTATTTTTTTTTTTTTTTTTGGTACAAGTGATTGAACCCAGGGATGGTTAATCACTGAGTCACATTTCCAGCCCTTTCTATTTCTTATTTTTAGACAAGGATCTCTCTAAGTTGTTTAGGTTCTTGCTAAGTTGCTGAGGCTGGCTTTGAACTTGCTATTCTGTCTTGACATCCAGAGCTGCTGGAATTACAGGTGTATGCCACCATGCCCAGCTTCCAGCTATTCTTTTGATGTGTCTATCAAGTACTCTTCTTTAGATGATCACCCCAGAATACTTGTCTGTACCTAATTGCTCTCTTTGAGTACTACAGTGTACTCCTGTGTTTTTTTTTAAATTACTGATAACTTTCCAACTTGCACCTTTGGCTCCTAAGTTATATCCAATTCTCTACCAGATATCTTATCTGGACCTTTTGCAGGTACCACAATCTGATCATGATCAAATAAAATTTTATTTATTCTTTACCCCCGATCCTCTTCTTCCTCACTTTCCCCCATCCAACTTCTTTCAAACTTGGGCCTTAACATCTAATCAAGCTTCATTCTTGGTATTTTTGAGTTCAGCATCAAGTCCATTCTCTGTAGCATAGGTGTTCCACATCTGGTCCTATGTACCTCTCCAGCTCTTTGTTTTCCCCTGGAAAGCCCTGAGCTATAGTTAATACCAGATTCATCTCAGACTGGAATGTGACTCACACCTTCTCGCACTGGTATGTATAGCACGGCTTTGAAAGAATGCTCCTTCCTTTGCCTTCCTCTAGCCAACACCTCCTCATCTTACAAAACTCAGAGGGACTTGTTTGAGGAGGTTGGTCTGACCTCCCATCTCCCATCACTGCAGCTGTGTAAATTAGGTGTGTTTCCTCCCATGGTGTTTAATGCACAGCTCTGTCCCTGCATTTTATCACACTGCTTGTAATTGATTCTTTGCTTGTCTGTCTTGTCTGTAAGACTTGCCTATTTCCTAAGAGGAGGGCCTCTGTTTTTCATCTAAACAAGCTTATTCTTTTATTTCATTTAGTACTTGGCTCCTAGTAGGTGCACGGGGAAGGTACTGGCATTGTGGATTGTGTAAATGTGATGTGTCCAAACCACAGAAGAGGGCACTCTATGGAAGTGACCCAGCAGGCGCAGTTATTGGCTCAGTGTGAGTGTGTTGGGCAAAACAGAAAAATCATACAGAGTCTGAATACAAGACTAAGTAACTCATGAGGCTTAAATTGGGGCAGGTCATGCTTCAACGTTGGTTATTTAATAGTGTATGTCTAATTTAGGATGCTTGATCAAATAATCACAAAACTATGATTTTGCTAGTTGATTCCCAGATGTAAAAACAGGATTCTACCTTAGCCCCTGGTTATAGGATTAGGTGCCTCACTCCTTATAAACTGCTGGTTTTTCAATCAACATGGAAATACCTACCACTTCCCACACAGCCTGTGATAGCTTTACACCAGAAGAACTATCTTCCTCTGTCTCTGGCACACATCACTTACATCTGAGGGAAGTTGCTGGTCTTCCTTACCCTTCAAATCCCAGAATCCCGAGATCTACACTCAGGACATCTGCAAGGAATAATTTGTCTAGCCTTCTTTGACTTAAATGAACCAGAAAAATCTGCATATAAAATTGTTTTTTCAAAGTCTACCAGGGCCTTTCATCTATGGTAGTTTTCTCTTTTCACCTTATAAACTTTTTCCTTTCTGCCAGACCTCTGGCTCAAGCCATTCTGCACTGTCTATGCCATGCTGTGATCACACCTACTCACTAAACAGAGTGTGTGTGTGTTTACAGGCTGCATCTGGCTCTAGAATAGAGCTCTGTTCCCTCTGCCCAGCCCATTTACATTGCTTATAACATGGAAACATTGGTCTACACTGCCTGGGCAGCTAAGACTTACAAATCACTAAAATAGAAGTTGGAAGGTAAACATGAGTAAATGAGATACATGATCCCAGTGGAATTCAGAATCTTCTTAAGGATGAAAAGCACATTAAATACATAGTAAATACTAAGGTAAGAGAAAATATGATCAATTGTTTGAGAGTTAGGGGTCAGGTCTTTATCCAGATGGTTTTAGTCTTTGTAGTCATTTGATGAGGTAAAATACTATTGGATTAGAATTATAGGTGAGGAAATCAGGAACAGGAGGTGAGAGGTGACCTTCCCAATACCACCGTCTGAAACATCATCTGGAACTCAGGCTTATGCCACAAAGCAACCACTATTACATATTTCCTCCTAGAGCCATAGAAGTTTGGAATCGGATGCAATTGTTGCCAGTTGGAGTGCTGGGCATATCCAAGTGAAACGGAATCTAGGCCTTAAAGGATTGCCAGTATTTAGAGAAATGGAAGGAAATATGAAGACATTTAGGACAGCAAATACTTTAATAGTACCCTTTTATAAAACAAGGGATGGAGGTAAAGCTCAGGATTCCTTGACTATCCAGTGAGCTCTAAAATTTCTTCATCCCAAATAATAAAATTCCTTCATGCTGTAGCCCAACTAACTTGCTTGTGCATTTTTCTTTGTACAGCAACACCAGGGTCACCTGGCAGTTCTTAGGGACATAAACTGAAGGAATATTTGCAATTTCACTCTGCTCTGATTACTCTGCTTGTTCTCTCAGCCTGTCAATTTGATATCCCCCACTAACACTGAATGGGATTTAAAATAAATGTGTCAGATAACTGTTGCTTGCAGTTTATGCAATATAAAAAATGAAATTCTCTTGAAATAACTCTAGCTGAGAGACCAGCCATTAAATAAATGCAGATACTTTTTTCCTGATCAATAAGCATGGTATTGAGCTGGGAGAGATCTTTGTTAATGTGAGTAAAATGTTGGCTGATTGAGAAAAATTCAATATTTAGCTTAAAAGCCTTTTATCTATCACTGAGGAGGCCTGGAAGAGTCACAGTAGTGTTTGAGTTATTGCTTTATGTTCTTGGTGAAATGGGTTCAGTGGTAATATCTTCCTGGGTATACCTTGGCAGTGAATCTGAATTCCTTCTAGTACAGGGTGTGGCCAGACTCTACCTGTATGATCTGAGTAGCAGGATACGATATTGACCAAGTGGCCAGGGAATAAAAAGAAGAGAGAACTGTGCTGGAATAGATCTTATCTCATGGCAAATTGGTATTCACTCCATAAGCAAAATTTTTTAATGTACCTTTCTTTAAAGAACACTTTCTCTAAGTGGGGGAGGGATAAGGGTGGGTAATGGGGGGGCTCTTGTGAGTAAATCTAATTTTCAGAATTTATATATATATATATATTATATTATTTCATTAGAAGCTTGTTTGATTGTTCAACAAATAAATTTCTGAATTAAAAAAAGAACACTTTCTCTGACTTTCAATCTTCACTTTAGTTATGTAATTTCAGTTAGTTTTAGGCTGACAAACGTGGATATCACATTCTGGAACTCTACATCCATCAGTAGCCTGTAATTCCAGATCCTGTGGCTTCTTATCTTTCTCCATGTAGGGAAAAATCACCAAGACACAACACTACAGGGCCTGTGTGCTCACAGGTGTCTAAATGGGCTCAAACCATGATACTAGTGTCACAGAGCTCTTCTCAACCACCCTGCCTGCTTTGCTTTCAGCTAAGTTTTTGAGGTAAAACAGGCAAATATTGTCACATCTACTTTTACAAATCACCCTTGCCAGCAGCTTCTTACAAACACAAATGATAAAATTGATTTGAATGAGATAACCTATGCACCATGCATAGGGTCTACTTATAGACTTCCTAGAACTTAGAGAAATAACACACGTGACCCTAACAGTGAATGCAAGGTTGTATTTGCATTCACCTATAGCCCACACTCACTCATACCATAATCTAGTTACCTGAGGGCTAGAGCATTTTGCTTAATTCTATTCTCTGTACAGAGATTTCACTTCCAAAAGTGCAGACATAAAGATCAGAGTCAAGCCACCTGAACTTCCTTAAAGGGTAACGTACATCAGACTTAATTTACAAGATAGTTGTGCATCTTATAAAGGAAATTTAAAATCAAAGAGTAATCTCCATTAAGGTCCACAAGATATTTGCATTTATATGTTGGTACCATAAGTGAAATTTAACAAATAACAAGTCTCACTGTGGACTAACATGCTTCCCTTTCATAGGCACTGCCAAGCATAGGGCACTAAATCAGTAATTGAAATATGTCTTTGTAAAACGGAATGATGGGCACAGAAGGTGCAGTTCAAATTTCATTTATTTCCAAATCTGTGTCATGCGTACACTTTCATTTTTATTCCCCATTTCCCCTTCAACTCCTGAATTTTATCATGCGTGCATGCGTGTGTGTGTGTGTGTGTGTGTGTGTGTGAAAGAGAGAGAGAGAGAGAGAGAGAGAGAGAGAGAGAGAAAGGAGAGATGTTTCTTTAACTGCCTTGAGAATTTTGCTGGATTTTTCTGAGACACTTGTGTCGGGTGAATGGAGATGAGTATGACAGAGGTGAAAGAGAGTTGTTTTGGAGAAGTATCACAAATGGGAATAAAGAGTGGGAGTCTCTCTCCCTTCCCTGTGGAACCCTAGCTCTGTGGTCTTGCTCAAATCACATGACCTCTCAAACTCATCTTATCATCTGTAAAATGGGGTTAATACCTTAGAGGGTTGTAGTGAGATTTAAGTGACAGACCACGTATAAAGATATTTGTCAAACTCTTGGCACCTATCAAGTGCTCAATAAACATTAGCTTCTTCCTTCCTGAAGCTCAAAACAAAGTTTGTTGAGTATGATCCATCCCACTGAAAGAGATGAAAAGGCATATATCAAATTCTACTTCTTTCACCAGAACGTCAGCCTGCTGGCAAATGGGGTGTATCTGTGCAAAGAGAATGAATTGAAATGGTTCATGCAAATTCCACTGAGATAAAAAAAGCAAAAGTGATATACAAAGAAGATGATTTCCTTTAGATCTGAAGCCTGATTTTCTTTCAACACTCTCTGATTTCTTTTAAGCCCTGGGCAACCAGGCATATTCATATGTTCTGGCTGCCTGGAAGCATAATTGGTTTCTCTGGTGACTTGGCATCTTCTTTTCCCAGATTTCTCCTTTATTCTCCTCTCACAGAAGCACTGCCATCCTTCTTTCAAGTGATAGGTGCTTGATACATACTCCCTAGCTGTGATCTGTGGTTAGGAGGCTGGCTTTGCCTCCTTTTTCAGCCTGTGGGTAGAATATGTTCTTTTTATGATACATGAAATTTTGATCTGATTCCTTTATGGCTTACGGGGTAACGGGTGGATGGATTGGAATAAGGTTTGGAGTAGAAGGAATGGGAGCCTTTATCTCTAATTCCATGAAAAAAATCTGATTTAGAATATTTCCCTGTGGTTCTATCAGGAGAGCAGTGTTGTAATTATAGACTGCTTTGATAAAGGCTTTCTTTAAAATGCACTAGAGTGAATTCAGAATCCCAATTTTTTTTTCAAAAAGTGAAGTAAGTACAGGGCATTTATGCTTTTTGCCCACTTACTAATTAGAAGGATTCAGCAACAGTTTAACAAAATAATTTAGAGATAGTTAAGACCTAGGGTATTTAGGATGTGTGCTCATGGTACTATATTTCACTTTATAAATTGTTGATGCTCAGCCTGATTGTTGGCAAGTCCAGTTGGAAAGCCACTGGACTTGCACATTCTTATAATTTTTGTTAGTATTTTCCTATCAGTTTTACTAATAAAAATATCATAAATTTATCAATGACTATGTTTCAGGTTCTGTTCAAAAGCTTTATATACATTATTCAATACTTCCATGAACACTTTGATGAAGCTATCTTATAGATGAGGCTATCAAGGCATGGGAAGTTATTGGAAGATAAGACATTTTCCTAAAATCACACAGATATTAAATTGTGGAGCCAGGATTTGAACAAGCAAGTGGGTCCAGTGTACCTACCTTGAACTTTCAGCCTCCCATGATGCCTGGATATGCTTGAGACAAGAGAATCATTGTCTTGTCCTTTTTTTTAATAAGATGTTAATAGAAATAAAAATATACAGATTGGATTTGTATGCCTTCATTCTCTCCCCATTTCTTTCTATCACAGACTGATTGCAAAAAATACATATATTTTCTACTCTTCCCTATATCCAGATCCCTTATTAAAGGCCTTGCAGGTGCCAGGTACAGCAGTTCCCTGACTATAATCCCAGCAACTGAGGAAGTTGGGACAGAAGGATCACAAGTCAAGGGCAGTCTTGACAACTTACTGAGACCCTGTCTCAAAATAAAATGAAAAGGGCTGAGGATGTAGCTCAGATATAGAGGCCCACTGGGTTCAATACTCAGTACTAAAATATAAAACAAACATATAAACAAAAAACCAAAAACACTTTTCAACTACTCTTATGCTGTGGTTTGAATGTGAGGTGTCTCCCAAAACCTCACATGTGACAATTTGGGAAGGCTGAGGTGAAATGATTGGATTATAAAAGCCTTGACCCAATCAGTGAGTTAATCCCCTTATAGGGCTTAACTAGCAACTGTAGGCTGGTAGGATGTGTCTGGAGAAGGTGGGTCGTTGGGGGCATATTTTGGGGAATATATTCTGAATGTGTCATGGAGCTTTGCTCTCTGCTCTGCTTCCCAGTGTGACACCTTGAGCACCCTGCTCCCTGGAGCCATGCAGCTCTGCCTCACCTTGAGCCCCAGAATGGAGCCAGCCTTCAGTGAACTAAGACCTCTGAAATGGTGATCCCTTAAATAAACTTTTCCTCCTAAAATTGTTCTTCTTAGATCCTTGGGTCACCACAGCAAAAAGATGACTAAAACATCTTACAGTCATTTTCCCTCATCCCTCCTGGACATTAGGCTGGGACTATGGCTTGATTTTGTCCATAGAATGTGACACAACTAATGATGGCCCAGTTCTTAGCCCAGTCTTTGGATGTCATTGAGCCTTCTACTCTAGCTTTCTTTCTGAAGCTTGCCATGAGATCCAGCACAAGACCACCTGCTGGAAGAGTAAAAACCAAGTTGAATGAGGCTGAATTATCCCTGTGTGGGCTGTCCTGGAATCCTAGCCTCCAGAGGACCTGCCACCTGACTGCAGAGATGAGCTGAGCCAGGCCCACTCAGCAGAGCATCCTTGTTACTGACTAGCAGTATTAGGGAGGAAGGAAAAAGAAAGAAAGAAATGTTATTGCTTAAATTACTGAGTTTTGGTTAGTTCATGATGTAGAAATAGCTAACAATACAGTGCTGATCTGATGGGGGTATTTTCATCAGGGTGTTTATGCCTCTGATTACAAAGTCCTAGCACATTTAAGACTCTCAAATCAACTTCCTCATCACAAAATGAAAAAAAAATAACTAAGACAAAACAAAATTAAACAGAATTCATTAAAAAATGAAAACCAAGGGAGATCAGTAGCTCTCACTCTTGGCTCTATTCTCTGTTCATGGTCATTTCATGTTCAGTTTCTTTCTTTTTTTTTGGTGGGGGGGTGGTACAAGGAATTGAACCCAGGAACACTCTCCCACTAAGCCACATTCTCAGCCCTTTTTATTTTAAGACAGGGTCTTGCTAAGTTGTCCAGGCTGGCTTCGAACTTGCCATTCTTCTGCCTCAGCATCCCAAGTTGCTGGGATTACCAGAGTGTGCCACCACATCCAGTTTGTTGTTCTACCAGAATATATTAGAAGCTATTTTAAAGCTAAGGATTAGAAACAATCTAAATTTCTAGGCATAGGGAAACCATGCTGAATAGGTCACCAGAACTAATGGTCGAGCACATTCCCTAATGCTGAGCATGTATGCACAATTTTTGTTCTATTTTTTGGTGACTGTCCTGATATATGACATTTGTTTTTTTTTCTTCTGTAGGGACCTTATGAATGGATTTGAAACATAATTGTCAACTAGGATTAACAGATCTTATAAAAGAAAAGCATTATGGGACTTATCCATCAACTTAACACTTCTATCCCCCTTAAATTATAGAAATTCTAGAACTGGTATTTATTAGCTTGTTCATTCTGTACATCAGTTACCTTTGGCCCTATATGCTACAGCTCCGTCAAAAGCATTAAATAGTTCCCAGTGGCAAATTCCTGGTTATCTTTAGCTCATGCTGTTAAGTAAGTTTCCACAGTCTTTATAGCTCCAGCTTTTATTGTATTTTTAAAATGACTTGGTTTTAGCTGTTAAAGCTCAAGAAGTTGACTTAAAGAGAAAAATGCCTTCCAACATGTGAGTACAGAATTTGACTTTTTAGCTCTTTCAAGGCCTCTGGGCTTGGGGCATCCCTGCTATATTGGAGAGTTTCATGAAAGTGATTAGCTTTGGATTTCTGATATTAGCATGTTACTATCATATTTCTAATCCATTGATTGGGCCTTCCACCCTGCGGAGACCTTACCCAGTTATCTGGTCTGCCTCAGCATTCCTCCTCTGTAGGACTTTATACTTCACAAATACTGTTTTCTGGATTGTATGACTGAGGGTGAAAGACCATCCTTAGAACCCTGTGCCCAGTGTCTTCCTCATAATGTCCCGACCCTCTTCTTCTCTAGGCTCCTAGTACAGCCAGGGTGATCTTCCCACCTAATGTAGCTGTTGTTGCAGGTGCTGATTTCCCTCTCATTTTCTCAACAATTTACAATTTGCCTCTTTGAAAGGAGGTTACTATTTTAGAAATGATGGAATGGGTCAATGAAACTCAGCCACAATTATAGAGTAGTTCTAATATCTACAAGGTCCTGCTGGAGTTTTAAAACTTATTGCAATGTCTATATTGATTTCTCAGTCAATGTAGCAAAGTAAAACAATTGACCAAGTATATTATACCTTTTAAGAATGTTGCAATATTTTTCTTACAATTCCATTTCCTTTAGGTAAGGGATTTAAAATGGCTTTAAATAGAAAAATAGGCCAATCAGTTAAAATAGGCCTGCATTAAAATTTGTTACTGTTATAACTTGCCATTTTCTTCATTTAGTTATTTTGGGAAAATCTGTTTTGTGCTGATACAGCTTTTCTTCCAGTGGCTTAATTCATTTTAATTCTCAAATAATTTTCTACCTATGTAAAGCCTACTGGACCAGAGTGGCCAGTAGCCAATAGTGTTTTTTTTTTTTTTCTAATTAGTGCAATGGAGAGCAAAATTTGAATGTGTTTGAACACACTTCCCAAAATACATTGATATTTATTTTAACATGCTTTTGTATATTCTATGTATAGCATTTATTGTACAAGTATATAAACAAATTTATCATAAACATTGAAAGCTTTATAAAAATGGGAATTGAAAAATGAAGATGCAAACAATTTTGTTGTCTATTGTATTCTTCCTAAATATTTTATACAACCCATTTTGGACACCTGTGACTTGGAGATACTATATGAGTCCATGTTATTTATCTGGTCAAAATTTAATATCACCCATCTCTAAAATGCTGATATGTAAGAATGTGGAAAATAAATAGTTTTCTTAATGTGCTAGATTTGCTATACCAGTAAAAATAGCTTCCTATAGCTGTCTGTGTTTTTACTCAGCTGATGGTTACTGATTCTTGACAAGCTATTTGCTACATAGAATTTTCTTGTCATCTGAAATGCTCTGTACTAACAGGCAGATACAGTTTTTGCTATAGTAAAGTTAAGAATTTCATGCCATTTCTAAAAAAATATCAGTTGGATTCTCTTTAATTTGGGAAAGTGTTGAAGCCAAGCATATTTTGACAGTGGGAACATGGAGCTTCACTGATGATTCTTGGCGGCCTCTGACTTAAAGCAGCTTTGCAAGTATGATATAAAAGCATTTGGGGATTGAAAACAAAATAGACTTATAGACCTTATAGACCAAATGTTTTATTTTTGCATACATGTGAAGGAAGGAAAACAGGAGTGGTTTGCAAGCATTAAAATATAAATAAATTTAACTCCAATTTTAAAAGCTACATTTGGGATTCTGTCTGTCTCTCTCCTCTCTCTCACTGACCCTCAAACTAAAAAAAAAGAAAAATACATTTGAAATATTAAATACATTTTAATAAAAACTGTGGCTATCTTAAAATATTATACGTATGCATATTGCTTTGTTGATCTCTAACTTTGGTCTGTGTAACAATCAGTTGAAAGGGAAAATTTCGTGTGTGTGTGTGTGTGTGTGTGTGTGTGTGCGCATGCACATGCGTATTCATTCTTTTTTAAGGAAATTGGGTATAAACCCAGGGTCCCCAAGTGAATCTGTTTAAGATGGATCAGAGACTCATTATTGATAAAAATACATAATTTGTTTTGATTCCAAAGGAAAAATGATGTATTTATAAAATTTTATTTCAACTTTCCTTTTAATATGTGAACAAATTATATTTATTTCAGTATCTAATAGGTGATAGTTATTATCTAATGATAACCTTGGATGTATGAGTGTTTCTGTATGTTTAACACCACTCCCCCTACCAGCTGTATTTCCATCATCCCGTTGTAATATTTTAGACAGTGAATAAGTAGCAGCTGTCAAATGAATCTGAATGTTTTATCAATTGGTTTGTACATTACTTTTATTTTTGGCTAGCAACAACAACAAAAGATAGAGATGTAAAGTACTGAAGTGTTTAGTTTTGATTTCTGCTACCAGGCTACTTTCCTTATATCTATGCCTTCTTTTAGTGTAGTTATGCTGTTTTTGTCCCTCCTTATTGTATTTGAGGTTAGATTGGAGGTAATTGTACTGCAATTGAATATGCCTGGGATTTGGTCAGCATGCCTGGGTTAAAATCCCAGCTAAGCCACTTTGACTCTGTCCAGTCTTTTTTTGATCCACCCTCACACAATTACTTTGGGTTCTAAAGAATATAATCATAAATTATGAACCTTAAGGAAACCAAATAGTTCAGAAATTTTAGATTATACACATGCCCATCACTCAGATACAATTATTGCAAACGTTTTGATGTAGACCAGTACTGATTCATTTGTAAGCATAAAATTGTACATTTAAACACATATTTATAAAAATAAGATCATATTTTACACAGCTTTGCAACCTGTATGTTTATTTTGACAAGGTAGTTTGTGAAGTGAAAGAAGTATGCATTTTTATTTTAATTCTGTATATTACAATATATTGTGACCTTTTTATTTCTTTCAATTTTAGATACTTCAGAACAAATGGTAGAAAAGATATATTTACATAGTTGTGCTACACATGTAATTGGAGAGGCGTATATTTGCAATTTCTCTACGTAGGATAAATTCAGTCTGTGAATTCCTTCCATTTCAAGAAACGACAGTAATTGGAAAATGTGTAAAATTTAAAAGGAGGAAAGATTTTACCAGAAGAATAAAGCTGAAGGAGTTCATTACATCAGATCTATCTTATGAAATACAAAAGGTATAATTCTAAATGAAACGAAATATTGCTAATTATTAACATGAGAGTATGTGAAATAAAACTCACTAGTAAAGGTTAGGGTATAGACAAATATGGAATGCACTAATACATCAATGGTAGTGTGTAAATCTTTTATAACTCTAGTATAAAGATTAAAAGACACAATTATTAAGAAAAAATCCGAAGATTACTCAGTTGCTTATAAATAGATACACACTATTAAAAAAATGCAAACTGTGGTGTCCAAAACATGTCTAAAGAGGGAAAGAAAAGAGAGTAGCTTTTACATGTGTTGAAACTAAAGTTGTTATCACTCAAAATAAACAGGGACAATTATAAGATGTTTGACTTAAGTCTAATGGTAACCACAAAATGAAAAAAAGAAAGCAATCTAAGCACTGGATCACAGAAAACTATAAAATCACAAAGACTGGTGTCGAGAGAGGAAGAAAGAAAACAAGGATTTGCCAATCAAAAAACTAAAAACAAACAAATATAAAGAAATACAAAAACATAAACTAAAATCCAGAAAGCATTCAAGAACTTGGCAATGGTCAATTATTTTAAATGTGAATTGACTAAATTCATCAACCAAAATACACAGAATGACTAAATGAAATTTAAAAAAACAAGAAGCTATACACTGCCTGCAGAAAACTCACTTCACATGTAGTGACTCATAAACTGAAAGTTAAAGGATGAAAAAAAAAATACTCCTTGCAAATGGAAACCAAAAGAGAGGAGGAGTATACGTATATCAGACAAAATCAATTTTAAGTCAAAAACTCTCATAAAAGAAGGTTATCAGATAACGATAAAGGGGTCAGTTGACTGAGAAGATAAAACAACTGTAAATAAGTATGTATCCAACATCAGCGCACCTAAATGTATAAAGTAAGTAAGCACAGAATTGAAGGTATAAATAAATGGATGGCAACATAGTGTGTGGTGCATAAATGCCCCACTTTCAACAATGGATAGGAGTTCTACTCAGCTATTAAAAAGAATGAATTTATGATATTTGCTGGTAAATGAATGGAAATGGAGAATATCATGCTCCGTGAAATTAGCCAACTCAAAGATCAAATGGTTTCTTTCATATGTGGAAGCTGGTGTAAAATAAAGGAAGGGGGAAGGAAGGATAAGATTATATAAAGAACCATCCAAATTCAAATTAATCAATGCACCAAAGAAAATCTAGTAGCATAGAGGAAAGAGAAGTGGAGAGGGAAGGAAGGCTGGAAGATGAAAGGGGGAGGGAAAAGTATATTTTGTACCTCTAAGATAGTAAATAATTCCCACACAAGCCATAAAATCTGGAAAAGTAAAAAAAAAAAAAATCAAAGGGAGGAAAGGGAACACAGGTGGAAGGAAGTGAGAAAGGGGGATGTGCTAGGGAGCCAATATAATTGGCTAAATTATATTATTATACTGTATGTACAACTATAATTCATCAATAAAAATGTGTATTAAAAAGATACAAATTTCATTATTGGCTTTCACTGAGTATAGAATTCCATGATTTCTTCATCTGCAGATAACCAACTATGGATCAAAAACATTTAAACATTTAAAAAGATATTGTGTCTTCAGAAAAACAACAACAAAAAAATCAATAAGGGGACATTGTATTTAAACTAAACTTTAGATCATATGGACTTAATAGAGATCAACAAAACATTTCATCAAACAGCACATATATTAGGTTACAAAACAAATTTTGACAAATTTAGGAAAAATGAAATAATATCAAGCATCATTTTGACCTCATGGTATGAAACTAAACATAAATAATAGAGGAAATTTCAGAAAATTCATAAATGAATGGAAATTAAATAATATACTCTTCTACAACCAAAGAAGAACTTTAAAGAGAAATTTAAAATATCTTTAAACAAAAATGGAAACACAATATCTATAATGATGAAATGCTGCAAAAGTATTTCTAAGAAGGATGCTTATAGTTATATATGTGTAGAACAAAAAAGAAGAAATAATGTAATGTTATACCTCAAGAAACTAAAAATAACAAAACCTAAAGTAAGTGGAAGGTAGGAAATACAACGATCAGAGCATAAATAAATGAAATAGAGAATATAAAAACAATAGAAAAGATTAATAAATATAAACATTAGTATTTTGGAAAGATACGTCAAATTTACAAGCCTTTAATAAACTAAGAAAAAGAAAGTGGAAGACTGAAATAAAATCAGAATTGAAAGAGAAAACATTAGAATTGATACCATGGAAATTCTAAGGAAAATAAGGGACTAATATAAAAAATTATATGCCAACAAATTTGATAACCTAAAATGAATGAATAAATTCCTAGAAAAATATGACCTTTAAAGACTAAATGAGGAAGAAATAGAAAATCTGAATAGACCAAAACCTTATAAGGAAATTGCATTATTAAATAAAAAATTTTCTATGAAAGAAAGTCCAGGTCCTGATGCTTTCAAGACTGAATTGTACCAGATACTTAAAGAATTAGCAATATTCTTTCTCAAGCTCTTATAAAAAAAAATTGAAAAGAGGAAGTGTTTCTAAACCTATTTTATGAGGCTAACATTAACCTGACACCAAAGTCAGACAGAGACACTGAAAGACAAAAAAATTATAGGCCAATATGCCTGACAAACAAAGAGACAAAGAAATTCCCAACAAAAATGGTAGTAAACTAAACTCAAGAAAACATTAAAAGGATTATTCACCATGATCAAGTAGGGTTTAAACCTGAGTCAAGGGTGGTTCAACATACATAGATACATAAATGTGATACATCAAGTTAAAATAACGAAGAATAAAAATCATGTGATCCTCTCAATAGATGATACAGAAGAGACAGTTGACAAAATTCAACCTCTTTCGTGATAAAAACTCAACAAATTAGGTATAGAAGGAATTTACCTCAACACAGTGATGATCATGTATAATAAACCCGCAGCTAACAGCATACTCCATGATGAAAATTGAAAGCTTTTCCCCTGAGATCAGAAATAAGAAAGGATGCCCCCTCTCCCAACTTATTTTCAGCATAGAACTAGAGGTTCTAGCCAGAACAATTAGGAAAGAAAAAGGAAAGAAGAGGCATGCAAATTAGAAAGATGTTAAAAATGTCTGCAGACGATAACGAATGTATAAACAGACAACTCAGAAGGTTCCTTAAAACAAATGAAGAAAACCCACAAATGAATTCTGAAAAGTTATAGGATAAAAAATGTACAAAAATCACAAATATTTATGTACACTAATAACAAAGCAAAAAGAGATATAGAAAAAATCTCATTTGTAATAGAATAAAAGTAAATACATAGAAAAAATTTCAATCAAGGAGAAGAATTTTTATACTGAAAACCATCAAACAGGAATGAAAGAAATTGATGAAGACACAAATAAATGGACAGACAACTTGGAAGAATCCACATTGATTTGTAAAAAAAAAAAAAAAGAACAAAGAGGCATTGCAGTACCTGATAGCAAGTAATATGCAAATCTATAGTAATCAAAATGTCACAATACTGGTATAAAAACAGATATGCATATATTCTATTCCAGTAGAATAGAGTAAGAAGCCCAAAACAAATTCATATATTTACAGTGAATTGATCTTCAGCAAAGATGCCAAGAATATACAGTAAGCAAAGGGCAGTTTGTTTAATAAATGGTGATGAGACAATTGGATATACAAATACAGAAAAATGAAAATGAGTCCTTACATCACATCACATATAAAACTCAAATCAAAATTGACCAATCTTAAATATAAGACCTGAAAACTGTAAAAGTGCTAGAAGAAAATGCAAGGGAAAGATTCTTGACAATGGTCAGATTGATAACTTCTTTTTTTTAATTATCCCCCAAAGCACAGGCAACAAAGGGATAAATAGACAGCTGCAATTTCATCAAGCTAAAAAGTTTCTGCATGACAAAGGAAACAATCAATAGAGTGAAGAAACAAACCATGGAATGGGAGAAAATATTTTCAAACTATTCATAAAACCAGGGATTAGTATCCAGAATATATAAGGAACGCAAGAACAGGAAAATAAGCAGCCAAATTAAAAACTAGGCAAAGAGCCTGAATAGACATTTCTTAAAAGAAGACATAAAAACAGCCAAGGGATACATGAAAGAATGTTCAACATCACTGACCATCAGGGAACTGCTAATGAAAATCACCCAACACCTGTTAGGATGACTATTTTTTAATTTTTTTTATTAAAGAGTTGAGTTATTGTATGATTGTAAATGCATGTAAAGTAACAATATGATATGCATTTGTTCTTAAACTAGAATTACCCCCAAATGCCCACACCCAGTCTCTTGATTCTTCTATATTTTGTCCCTACGTGATATAGATGCTTATATTATGAATTTTCCAGAATTAACTGATTGCATAAGTATTATTTGGATTCTCAGGGGGGTAAAAAGTATGCTACATTGTTGATTGTCTCTCTAGATCCATCCCTATCCTCCATCCCACTCTCCACCTATCCCCACCCCACATACCTATGGTTGCCCTAGATAATGTGTTGCTACACCTTTGCTGGGTCTAATACATGAGTTTGATAACTTTTCACCCAATCCTGAGTTTTGCTCCAGCCTCCACGAATGAAGGAAAACATTAGACCCTTTACTCTCTGGTTTGGCTAATTTTGCTCAGCATGATTTCTTCCATTGCCATAGGATGGCTATTACTAAAAATGCAAGTGTACTTGAGAATGTGGAGAAAAGGGAAGGAAGGAAGGAACCTCTGTACATCTGGGGTGAGCATGTAAATTAGTAAAGCCATCATGGAAAACCATACGGAGGCTCCTCAAAAAATTAAAACTAGAGTTATCATTTTATCTATCAATCCTATTACTGTGTACAGAAATGAAATTAGAATGTCAAGGAGATAACTGCACTCTCGTGTTCATTGCAGCACTGTAAGATATGGAATCAAACTGAGTGTCCATCAACTAATAAATGAATAAAGTAAAATTTATATATATGCCCAACAGAATACTATTTAGCTTAAAAAACACAAAAATCCTGTTATTTGTAACACTTTGGATAAAACTGGAAGGCATTTGTTAAGTGATATAAGCCAGACACAGAAAAATCACTTATGTTTTGGAGTCCCAAAATGTTAAACTTATAAAAGCAGTGAATAGATCAGGATGCCATGTTACATGTCTGCAATCTCAGTGGCTCAGGAGTTTAGTCAAGAGGATCTCAAGTTCAAAGCCAATCTCGGCAACTTAGTGAGGCTCTGAGTAACTTAGTGAGACCCTGTCTCAAAATAAAAATTAAGAAAGTTTGAGATGTGGCACTAGCTCAGTGGCGGAGTGCTGCTGGGTTCAATCACTGGTACAAAAAAATTAGTGAGTAGATTTCTGGTTCACAGAAAGGGATTACATCAAAAGGTACATGGTTTTAGTTAGAAAGAATGAATAAATTCTGTAAATCTATTAAGCAGACGTTCTGGTTTTCCCCTTGTTTTTTCATGAGCCCTTGATATATTTAACTTATTTCTGAAAGTTAGAGTTTACCTTATAGACCCAGGGAGAGAAAACAGTACATCATCCATTACATAATTCCCTTCTCAAAATTTAATCCATTATAAAATTCTAGCAGTTCATCTATCGAAGTTCTTTGCTTGGAGAAATAACTTTTGGTGGAGACTGAGAGAATTGGCAGGGAGAGATGGAAAAAGAGATTGTGAAGGCAGGAGAGAAAAAGAAATTAGTTTACTGCTTTTGTTTTTACTTTGAACAGGCCAAAATTATATCATTAGTCCAAAGTATGTTTTATTACATCTTTGCTTACTGTGCATTCTATTTCCACAAATATGTATATATATTTATGTTAATATTTGCTGTGACACTTTTTTGTTAACTATATCATTAGAAGGAAGCATTTTCCTTCAGGTATTTTCAGAATTGGTCACAGTTGTGAGTAACAAGTATCTTTCATAGGTTCTGTTGTATAGCACTCAAAGATATCTGTGGCAGCAGATTCAGAATCTTTGAATTTGAGCCCATCTTTCAGCACTGCAATCTCAATCCCTACATTTTATGTGTAGAAAATACAATTCTAGTACCATAAACTGCTTGTTAGTGTATTTTCCTGCTAAATGGATTACTATCCTAATGTCTGCCCTTATAGGAGGGAATGTCTTTAAGTCTTCCTGTACTATAGCAGCTATAACATTTGCAGAGGATTCTGAATCAATCTTCTATCTTTCTGGCTTATTGTCACTTAAGAACAGACATGAATTCTTTTTCTGAGTGAAATTTCATGGCTGGACTCAGCAATACTTCTCTCTGGGCCTACAATTCATCACTCTGTTGGGCTAGGTTGAATTTCAGGGTTGGGAAATTGCTACATATTTCAGAAAGATAATTCTATTTACCAGTTCTCAGGTACATTTAGGTAGAGGGGCAACCGTGAATAGAAAGATGAAGTTTGCATTCGCACTTACTGGAAACCTCACTCTATCTCCTCCTGGAGCCCCTGCCCATGACTCATGAAATAAATGATGTAGCATCAGTCTCCGATGATCTTCCTTATTCTAAACAGGCACTGCTGTCAAAACTGTGGGTTCATAGTGATAAGTGTTCATGAAACCAATTATCAAACTCATCCCGCTTAAGAGATCCTTATTTATAGGCTGGAAGCATTTACCTGTTTTATGTTTTTTCATGCTTTCTAGGGAGAGAATTATTGAGTTATTCTATTTTATTATTTTGATTTTATTCACTAATCTCATATTGCTGGATTTACTTGTAAATGTAATATGAAACACTTAATTTTTATAGAAGAATAGAAATTTATGACATTGGGCAAAAGGGAGCTAAGTTAATATCTATATCTATATATTTATCTATCCTCTACAATTTATTTACTTTCAAAAGTATTGAGAGCCTAAAAGCATTGTTTTTATATCAATGTTCTCCTAGTAAATATTGGTCCTATAATATTTCTTACATTTTGTTTTTTAAGTTCCACTGAATGATTCATAAATGCCCTCAATTTATAATGGAGAAAACACTTGAATCACCAGCTGTGTTTGGGACAACAGTTTTCTCTTTTCCACATTATTTAGGAAAATCAACAAGCATATGAGCCCATGGATACAAAACTTGGGAGACGTACACACTTAACTTTCCAATCCGCTTTAACAAGTCTACACAAGAACAAGTTTCTGTTTCTCATTTTGTCTGTTAAGGGATCACAGAGGTCATTGCTGACCAACATAGTACAAGATTAAGCATAGAGTGAATGACTTATGAGGTGATTAGATACTGAGGTACTCCAAACATGTCATTAAAGACCTGGAGTAATACAGCTTTATAAAGAAAAAAAATGCAAGGGGTGAGGATTATCAGCTATTTAAATATTCCAAAGCTACCCAGGTGGAAGTGAATTTGATGCTGTATTTATCACGCACACCAGAGAGTGCAATGTTGTAGATGACATATTCAGTTTTTTTACAAGAGTCTGAGCAGTCTCTACTAAATGACACCCTCTTTTCCCACTTAAGTTCTGAAATTTTAGATAACGGAGTGGCGATAAAGATCAAAGCAGTATCCTTACTAATGATGGAGTTCAACTCATTGTATGGAAGAGAACCTCAGAACCCAGCAGATTTCCCGTACCAGGAGACCTCCCACAGTGTGCTGCTCCCAGCGGAAGTAGTGATGTGCATTCCCATGCTTTCACTCCTAAGAACAGGAGCATCAGGGCTGAGTAGTAATGCCTCTGCATACATTTCCAACATATGTTTCACGGATGGCATCTGTCTCCTTAGATATGAGTGAGTAAATAGGGCAGAGAGAGTCCAAAGTTATATTTAGGAAAACTACCTTTATTTGGAAACTGGAAGAGAGAAAGCATTTCCTCCCAACTCTAAGGAAAGCCTTTTTTAACCAATGTTTCCCATACTACTTTGGAAGGCACTGCAGATTCATTCATTCAATCAATACTTCTTTTGTGTACACCATCAGGCTCTTGCTAAATGCCGAGAGTACAGTTGTAAAGGAAAATAGGTAGGATTCCTCCCTGCGCAGATAATAAAGTGGGAGAATATTAGGGTCAGGGTAGACAATGAGTTGTTGAAAGTGTGGTAGACCAGTGACTTTTTACTTCTCACATTTTGAAATCACCCAGGAAACTATAAAAAAAAATTGTTAATACTCAGGTCCCTGATTTAGTTGGTCTGGTGTTCAGTTTTGGGCATGGGAATTTTCAGAAAGTCCCCACATAATTCTAATATGCACTATACAGTCAAGGTTGAGAACCACTGTGGTCAAGGGGAGGATGGTGGATGAAACAGATGCTTATTCACATCTCCATCATATGACATGCTCAGTGCTGAGACATATAGTAGGTACTCAAATATGCCCATTAAATGAATGGACAAATTGGCAAGTTGAGAGTTCTCAATCCTTTATTTTGCCCTTAAAAGTTCTTGTTATTCTTTTTCATCTTGACTTCTAGACAAGAAGTACAAAATTCTGAAATGTTTCCTCCTTCACTCATTAAATTTTCACTTCGTTGCCTTTCAGAGTTTCATTTTCTGGGAAGATTCCAAACTTTTCTGTTTTGTGGCTACCAATGCCTGACCATATGGAAAGGTTCCAAGCTGATTTCATAAGACAAAATTTGAATAAGGCAGATTGACTACTGTGGAATATTATATGGAAGAATTCTTTTTAACCAGCTTTTATTGATTCCATTTGTTCATTTATTCTACATGATCTATTTTCAACCTTGTTGCTGGTTACTTGGCAGTCTAGAATTGTTCCTAAATTTCTTCTTCCAGAAAGATATTGAAAAATACAGAATTAAACATAAAATATTCCATGGGTAAATATTTTTTGAAGTAATTAGTAAATATAAATAAGAAATTTTTATGGAAAGATTCCTCTGTGCTATTTATGGATATAATATAAAACAATTATAAATTAGATCATCAAGATTCCTGTCTCAATGACCTTGCAATATGAAAGATAGAAATGACAATCAATAAGTAAACAAAAACAAAAGATATTTTCAAACAAGGAAATATATTAAAAAGGTAATATTGGGATAGGAAAAAACTTGGGACACCTCATTGTTAGACCACTTTGGATAGAGGGATTAGCAAGGGCATCTTTCTTGAACTGAGACCTAAATGATAAGAACAATAATTTGAAAAAATGTCCCAGGCAGAAAGAAAGTTGAGTAGGGAAGTGCTTGGTAAAGCTGAGAAAGGTATAGAAGGCTAGTGGCTGCCAGTTGGTAAATGATAGAGGTAAACTGGTAAATAAGCTTGTTCCTCCTAAGAGTCAAAAAGTGGACCTCTGAATTGGAAAAAAGTCTATGAGGACACTTACACTTTTAACAACATGGAAGACAAAATCCTGAATAAAAATAGCAAACATAACTTTGAATATGGACCTGAGCTCACAAGAAAGAAAAGAAGTTCCCAGAGGCCAGAAATAAACAAGGTATTAGAAATCAGAAAGATGAACCAAAGATAAAGCTTCTGACTTCCTTTGAGAGGTGAAAGAATCCATCTTGGCCTGGGTGATTGGAGTTAAACAAACACCTGAGATTTTATAACCACAAGTGTGTGTCTAAGAAGTTCTGTGGTACAAGTTTTTATTATAGTATGATCTGAGAAAGTGCAAACAGAAACTTAAAATACTACGGATTAATTTTTCTAATATGGAGGAGGATAGGCTGAAGGATAGTCACCAAAAGAGTTTCAAATGTGTTTAATTTTCTACTTTTGAAGCAACAATACTTAGTAAGAGTAGCCAATATTATTCTTTAAATGTAAGTCCAAATCTTAAATAGTTTTAATTCTATACATGAAATATTTTGAAATGAACATAAAATTTTAAACAATGAAAAATGAAAAATTTTATAGAAAAAATTGCCTAACATTTGATCATTATATGAAATCCTATACTTTGAAAATAATACTATAAGTCTACTGCAAAGTATACTGTGTTCCTAATTACCAGTGTGCAAGTATTTATGGAATGGGTTATCTGTCCAAGGCTCCCTTCCATTTCTCACAACTTGACAGCATATGATTTCATTCATATTTCCTCTATCCTATTAGTTGCCATCAGTATCATGATCATCATTATCACCATCATGTCTAAATTCTTTTTTAAGAGAGTATTTTTTTTAATTTCATTGAGGAGATGTGGTGTTGTACAGTCATAAATGCGTATGTAGTAACAATATGTCCCTGATCCTAATCCAGAATCACCCCCACATCACTCACACCCCAGTCTCTTGACCCTTTGACTCTTCTATATTTCCCTCTATAACAGATATAAATGTCTCTCTTTATATGTCAGTATATAAGATACATGATTGTGAATTTTCCAGAATTAAATGATTGCATAAGTATTATTTGGCTTCTCAGTGGAGTAAAGAGTAAACTACTTTGTTGATTCCTCCCCTAGATCCCTCCATATCATCCCTACCTCTACCCTCCCTCCTTCCTCTTCCCTCCCCACTACTTATCTATGGTTCCCTTAGATTATGTGTTGCTTCAACTTTGATAAATCTAGTACATGAGCTTAACCTTTCACCTAATCCTGGGTTTTGCACTAGCCTCCACAAATGAGGGAAAGCATCTGAACCTTGAGTCTCTGGATTTGGCTAATTTCACTCAGCATAATTTCTTCCATTGCCATCCATTTACCTTCACAGGCCATACTATCATTGTTTCTAATAGCTAAGTAGAATTCCATTTGGATCCATTCATCCAGTGATGGGCATCTGGTCTGATTCCATAATTTAGTTATTGTAATTTGCACTGCTATGAACATTGATTTTACTGTGTCACTGTAATGTGCTGATTTTAGCTCCTCTGGGAAAATACCCAGAAGAGTGATAATTGGGTCATAGGGTGGATCCATCCCTAATTTTTTGAAGAGTCTCCATACTGCTTTACAGAGCAGCTGAATCTATCTGCAGTTCCAACAACAGTGTGCTAGTGTTCCTAATTTTCCAAAACCCTTCCAGCATCTGTTATTGTTTATATTCTTTATCTTTGCTAATCTGACTGGAGTGAGGTGAAATCATAATGTAGTTTTGATTGGCATTTATTTTATTCCTACTGATTTATAACACTTTCTCATGTATTCATTGGCTTGCTCAGTTTCCTCTATTGAGAAGTTTCTGTTTAGCTCTCTGGCCCATTTATTGATTGGACTGTTTGTATATTTTATATCTAATTTTTTGAGTACTTTGTAAATTTTGGATGTTAGTTCCCTGTTGGAGGAATCACAGATCGTTATTATCTCTCATTCTGTAGCTTCTCTCTTGACAATTTTGACCAATTCCCTGGCTGAGCAAAAGCTTTTTGATTTAATGGCATCCCACTCATTGATTCTTCACTTTAGTTCTTTCGCTTTGGGAGTCTTCTTGAGAAAATTGTTGCCTACTCCCATATGCTGGGGTATTGTTTCTAATTTTTCTTCTAGTAGTTGTATTGTAGTTGGTTTAATTCCTAGTTCCTTGATCCATTTCAATTTGATTTTTTCATGCCTAAATTCTTAACTCTTATGTTAGACAATGAATTTCCTGAGGACAGAATCCACATCACAATCAGCTCTGTGCTCCCCACAGTGCTAAGCACAGAGCTTTGTATACTGTAGTAATCAGCATCATCAGTCAGCTCTAATAGCACGTAGATTATATTGAGCATTGAGAATGTAAAGCAAGAATGAGAAGTTCAGCCTAGAAGAGCTGATCATGTGACTGTGTAGGGAGGGTGCACATGTAGTGGTGTGGCATAATGAATGGCATCCTCACAGCTGGCATGGAATTCTCCTTGGGAGGGGAACTGTTTTTTGGAGGAAAATACGTTGATATTTAGGGGTACAAGGTGGGATGCCAGTGGCATAAATATCTAGGAGTCAAACAACAAAGAATGATGGCTTAGGTATCCAGTTTGAGAAAGCAAGATAAACTTTCTTCTGTTTGTGAAAAAGAATGGGAGAAAACAATGATGGAGGAACAGAAATAATAGACTAATGGTGCAAGATCAAGGGTTTGACCTCCCCAATAAATGGTACCTGGAGGGGAGATGGCTGAAGGAACAGGCATCTCCTGTATTCAGTTTGAAGTTGCGTGTGGTCTGAGAAGGGGAAGCCTCTCTGTTATCCTCAATTTTTCAGTAATGTCAAATGCATTGGAAATGCTTCCAATGAGGGAGAGAGGCTGAGTTTTACATTATAGGTAACTCAAGCAGAACAAAGACAGTGTTCTGGGTCAATAAGAAGATCAGTCTGAGCTGGAGCAGCACTCAGAGGTTAGAGTACTTGTGTGGCATGTGCTAGGACCCAGGTTCAAACCCCAGCACCACATATACAAACAACTAAGTGTTGGAAAAACAAAAACCAGATGGAAAAAGATAAAAAACACTGATTCTCTCTTTTTCTCATTCTCTCTTTAAAAAAAAAAAAGAGGAGGAGGAGGAAGAAGAATAAGAGGAGGAGGAGAAGGAGGAGGAAGGAGAAGAAGAAGACTGGTCTCCTGAAATATTTCAAAAGAGGTACAAGCCTGTAGTCAGAGGGGACTACATGAAATGTAAGCCTCTGAAGAACTTTGGGGAAATCTAGGGGAGAGCTTTGAATTTTCACTAGGTGTTAAATGGAGTTTTAAATTGATGCTAGATCACAAATTGCCAAGAGGCCCTTGTTAACATCTGGGATACATTTGCCAAAGGCAAATAGCAATGGAAAATGAAAAATATTAAGAACCAAATGAGGGAGACTCTCTGTTAAAGTAATATTAGGGAAGAGAACACCAAAGTCTAGGAGAGACAACAGTGGACTTACAGAAGGGATGGCACTTGAACTAGATCTCCAACAAAGAACAAGATGGAAGTGGGGACAGGGGAACATCAGTGAGTGACATGTTTGAAGAAAACAGAATAGATTGAACAAAGACATAAAAATGGGCACACTGGCCACCTGATGGCTCCTTTGTGCTCAGGAAGGCAAACAAACTTCAGGAGTAGTCCAATTAAAACAAACCTACCAAAAGAATGATGCAATGTACTCCAAATCTAAATGTTAATGGCATTAGAATATTTGGATCTTTGGAGTTTAACTACTCATTCATGTATATAATTGTTTCCATGGCATCTAAGGTACCTAGCTTGCACATTCAGGTATTGCCCGATGTGAGCTCACTGTGTGTGTCAGACTGAATGCACATGTGCCTGTGGAATATATCAATATATCAATATCTCATATTGATATATTCCCATATCAATCATGCATCTGGGAAGAGATATAGAATGCCAGCCTATTTCCTTGACATTATCTCAGAGGACTAGATGTGTTATAGAGTAGATAACAAATGCCATTGGTGTTCCAATACGCTGCTCTCCAGTGGCAGTCCTTGTCAGTAGAATAGCTTATGCTGGGAAGGTTCACAGGAGGTCTGAGGTTCACAGTTTGTTCCTAAG
Organism: Aplodontia rufa; assembly: GCA_004027875.1. Taxonomy (NCBI): domain Eukaryota; kingdom Metazoa; phylum Chordata; class Mammalia; order Rodentia; family Aplodontiidae; genus Aplodontia; species Aplodontia rufa. The sequence continues at coordinate 18,900 of PVKS010006962.1, read as the reverse complement.
GCTGCAAGGAGTTTAGCACTGTCTTTTGGTCTGAGAGCCGGACTGTGGTCCGGGTGAGGTCAGCAACAGGTAGAGGCACCCGGACAGCACTGAGTGGCAAAGAAATTTGTGCATACATCAGTAATCTCCTGCTGCAAGAATAGTAAGACTACTTGGCATTTATATGGAACTTTTTGAACATTAATTAGTTAATCCACATAACTCCCCCATGAGAAGAGTATTTTTAGTTCTTTTTGGTTTCCAGATGAGGAACCAAAGGCATAGAGAGGTTAGGTAAATTGCCCAAAGCCAAACATCAAGTCAATAACTAACAGAATGTGCTGGGAATGTGGAACTTCTAAATTTTTACTTTGCTTAGTTCATAAATGTCACTTGGTTATTGAGGAAAGATGGTCAAGTTGATCCTCAGAGAGAAGAGACCCTTCATTGCAGTATTGGTTCATTTTTTTTTTTTTCTGTTACTAAAACCTGCTTGGGGAGATTTTCTGTTTCAGGAGTTATGGCTCTTTGTCTATTCTGAAGCTATAAACCTGAAATAACTGCCACTGTAAAAGTGCATTTGGAGGTTGCTAAGCTGAGGTACAAGGTGGCAAGTGTGCTCCCTCAGCCCAGGTCTTCAACCACTTGTTGTGCATGGGGGTTTCAGTACTGCACTTTGTGAATGGTGGAGCAGCAGCTGTTGGGAGTAAGAAAAGCATGAACAGAGAGCAGAAAAGCAAAGAATGGAGAATGGAGCACACTTCTTATCCAGCTCCTTGGACATAATCTGTATTCTTGTGGCTTGATTGAGGAATGGGGACCAGAAACTGAAAACAATTTTGAGAGTTGTGAAATGCTGGCTCAAAGATGTCAGCCTCAAGGTCCAGTGGACCAGGTGTGGTTCAGAAAAAAGAGTCTTCCCTCTGCTTTGCAAAGATTTAAAGCATTAGGAACAGTGTGTACAGTGGTGTGGCATGGACTTTGACCTGTTTATCATGGAACCATCATCAGAGGCAGTGATATGGCTTCTCTGAGCTGCTCTAGGACAGTGATATCAAGAAGAGTGAGCAAGAGAAGTGGAAGAGGAGCTGGACAGAAGCCTTTAGTTACTCTAACTAATGGACTAGTTTGATGAAACCCCTTCACAGATTTATGTGACAGGCATTTGGGAGATGCACAAGTTGAATGCTAAGACACAGTAAGTATGTAACCATGACCTTCAGTGTAGGGGAAAGGCTGATGAGGCCTTATGAAGGGGTCATATGAAGTTTACCACTATAATGATTCCTCTTCCATCTACTCCACCTCTTGCCTCCCTTCTATTGCCCAAAATTAACCTCATTTTTTTTCAGATTTCAAAATGAACAGTAATTCATGATCGATAATTAATGGTGATGCTTTACAATTATATCTGAAAAGATTAATGAAAAATCCCATGTAACTTTCTTGACAGAAATACTGTTACAATGTGTTGCAGCAACAGAGTAATATAGCTTTGGGCTCAAGAAACTGAGATTCAAATCTCAAATATATTATTATTTTAAAAAAATTTACTGACATAATAATTGTACATATTTATGGGATGCAATGTGATGTTACGATACATGTTTATTATCAAATTGGAGTCATAATATTGGACAACTCACTTAATTCAATTAACTTCAATTTTCTTGCCTAGTAAGTGGGAACATAATGTCACACTCCTTTCATACATATTCTGAGGGTCAAATGAGATGAAGTATGCAAACGTTTTACACAGCATAATTATTATTTATGACAGCTACTCTTTAAACACATTCCATGAATTACCTCAATCAAAAGCTCTAGGAAATAGATACAGTTACTATATGGATTTCTATCAGTCAGGATCCTAGTAATAAACAAATAGCACACTCATGCTGCTCATCTGAAGAGAGATTGATAAAAGAGATCTTTACAAAGTTGTGGGCATGGTGTAAGAACCCCAAATGACAGTGCAGTGCTAACCGAGGACACGGTTAACCTAGGCCTGAAGGGTGGAGGGAAGAAAGCTCTGGCTGGAACCTGCAGAGAACTGTATGGAGAAATTTGCCTGGTAGTCTTGTTACCTGTGGGTGACAGAATTAGTCTGAAACTGACAATACTACAAAGAAGTAAAGGAAATCAACACCCTGGTATCACATTGTTCCTTCTTCCAATCTCTTGCTAGCTCTTTAGAAGTCAGGGGCAAATGAGCCCACTGCCGTAATCCATTTAATTGAAGACTCTGTTTCCAAATTTTCCTAGAATACAACCAATTTATGCCCTTTTTCTGACTTAAATATTAATAGACCCTTCCCTTATACACCTAAGTATCCCATCCCATCTTGTACAACAAATTAGGGAACCATTATATCTAAGAGGTTTGCCTCTTAGGGTTGATAATGTTGAAGAAGGTGGTTAAATAATCTGAAGGGACAAACAGAAGAAACTACCCATAATTTTATAAATGAAGAAATCAAGATTTAGAGGTCAAACAGCTAATGAGGGGTAGTTTGAAAACAGACCATCTAAAAACAATTTAATTTTCAGAAGCTAAGCTCTTAACTACTGTTGCAAGAATATTGACCTGCAGAAATTATTCACCTTGAAAGAGAAAGAGGTTTGTTTAGTTTTGTTCTGTTTTGTTTTGTTTTTGGTGGGACTCGAGGTGGAGGGAATCAGTGGCTCATGGCAAGCAGTATTATGGGAAGAACTTTGGCTGTGTTGGTGAATTCAGCATAGCCACATTTCATATTTTGTCTTTATTATTACATTCAGATGACATGAGAACCATACCTTTGAGGGGGACACAGGCCAAATCTGAAGTTTTCAAGTCAGCAGGATTTCCTGGATGCCCTCTTTAAAGGAGTATATCAAATCTGCTCATTTTCACAAACCTCTTAGATGTACTAATCCAACATTCATACAAATAGAAAACCTTCAGTTCACCCTATGATTTTGTTCCATTTCAGTCAATTCTCCATGGTCCTTTGGTGGAGTGAATCTTCCTAATGACTTACACTTATAGGAAGAAGGCAATAAAGAAAGCCCAAGGATGTTTTATGGCTTTGGCTAATTTAAAATGCAGTCCCTTGGAGAAGGAAAAGTTGGCTCTTACAAGGTGATCTAAGAGCCTTCTACAACCTTTTAAGGGGCTCTGCTTTCGCTCACACTACCCGCAGGATACTGGGATTGATTCATATCAATCACAGCTCTCTGCAGAAAGCTGTGATGTATTTAAGAACTTGTTTATTTAAGTCAAATCGTATAAGAAACCCTACACAAAATTGTTTTGGAAGCAAATCATGTCTATTACCATGAAAAAAGTAGAAATAAATACTAAATACTCCTTGCATGGAAGGAATTGTGCAGACACGTAATGCTAAATCATTAGAAGTTTATATAAATTATATATATATATATTATATTTACACATAACACATACATAGCATATGTATCTATATTTAGGTAACCATTTGTTATATTCCATTTTTTGCAAAATCTTATTTTTATGTCTGTGTCCTTTTTGTATGTAACCAAATTAATATAATCTTCCAAGATGGGCATGGTGGCACAGGCCTATAATCCCAGTGACTCAGGAGGCTGAGGGAGGAGGATTGCAAGTTCAAAGCCAGCCTCAGCAATTTAGTGAGGCTCTAAGCAACTTAGCAAGATAAGTTCTCAAAATAAAATATAAGAAGGGCTGGGATGTGGCTCAGTGGTTAAGTGACCCTGGGTTCAATCCTTGAGAACCCCCACAAAAACAAACAACAAACAAACAAATAAACAAAAAAATTCCAAAGATAAGGCATCTTGTATTTGGGCAGGGGGGCAATACACTACCCTAAAGTCACATATAGTCATACATGTGTGTGTAAATACATATGTGAATTTATTTTAGGGGTGGATAATAGGGTCAATTTTTATAATAGAGAAGAAATTGGAGGCTGCTCATTTGTACTCCAAAGCCATATTTCCAACTGCAAAAAGACAATTTCTACTTGGAAGTTGTATTGTCACAGCAATCTCAACAAAACTGAAAACAAACTCTCCCTCTTTTATTCATCTCTCTTTCCCAAAATAACTCCAAAATTCAGAGTTGGGGGGATTGTATCCAGCAATACTTGAGCTCTGCAGTTCTCAAAAGGTTCATTTCAGTGTTGATCCAGGCTCTGCTATTTACTTCAGCACAACATAGACCAGAGTGTGTTCACAGAGATCTATACTGGGCAAATGGAGAAAAAAGGAATAAACTGGCAACTTGGAAGACTATAGAGTTCAAGGTGATCTCGAAGGCGATTCTAAAGTATCAAAAGCCAAGTGTACAGTCCAGTAAAGTGTCCAGTAGACTCTTATTTGAAGGAGAAAAACCAAGTATGAGCTAATGGGGTCAATGCAGAAAATACAAAACTGGGTCAATTGGGTTCAAGCTGTGGGTCATAGGTAGTATGTAGCTGAGTCACTAACTGTTGGCTCCTGATACACAATTTATATACCTTTATCTACAGGAATGGTAATCTTGTTAAAAATTAAATGACCTGAATCTCACTATGTCTGAAGGGAAAACAGAAAGGTTTAGGCTAATACCTTGGTAGTATTCTTATCCTTTTCTTCATCATCACTTCTCTCTGTATCTCTTCTATATCTCGAATCATTTATTCCCACTGATTTCTTTCCATACTCATATTGTCAATTTTGTTGCCTCTGCAAGATATGTGGTTCCCTTTCTCCTTTTCAATGCTGAAAACTTTGAAAGAGTAATTGCCATCAATGATTTTCCTCCTTTACTTCCCATTCTTTTGTTACCTGGTACAATTTGACTTTCACTCCATAAATTTACTTAAAGTTCATTCCACTAAAGTTCCACAAAAGTCACCCCAGGACTCCTGCATGCTAACTACAATGATATTTCTCAGTTATGATCCAAGCTCAGTGAGTGAATATCTCCAAATATATTCATCTCCATACAACCACATGATCCAGAAAATTTCTGGCTTAAATAGTAGCATTATCCTTGATTCTCTTGATAATTCTTTCTCTAACTCCTTCAATGGTTTATCCTTTTTTTTTTTAATTGTTAGATGGTTTTATTCCCAAGGCTAGGATCCAATCCTTAGCTCATGTCTTCTATGTTCTCAAAGTAGAATAATCCTATTTAATATAATGATTCAATATTATTGTGCTTCATGGACAAAATTCATCTATAGCTTTCTCCTCTAAGTTCCAGGGAAATATTTTATTTGCCTTTTAGACATTTTTATAGTGATGGCTTAACAGCCCTCAAGCTCTGTATGTCCTCAATAGTGTTTATCAGTAATACTTCTAAATATGCATTACCTCCATATTCTCTATTTTGGTTCAGCATATTGCCACCTACTCACTATACAAATAAGAAATTCTAGTTATATGGATACCATCTTCTTGTTCCTCAACTTTTATGTTCAATTATAATCAACCTTTCAAAATATTACCTCTGTAGGGTTAATTATCTTCCCATTATGACTATTTTCACAGCTCCCAGGTAATCTTATTCTAAGCCAACCTCCCAAGCACCAACCTTTCCTTTAGCTCCCACAATCCACCTTGGATGCATGAACATAGTTGTTATTATCATGCATAGATTCAATCAATTATTTCTCCATTCAAAAAAACTTTTGTGATCCCTCCCATTGTCTTCTTAGTAAAGTGTGATTTTCTTCTTGAGATTTAGACCTACTCTAACTTGATACCTTCCATATTTATTGTCTTATCCACTGCCTTCATCTTCCACCCTAAATCAACCTTATGTCCATAATGTTTCTAGTTTTTTTTCTGAATTTTCATTTTTCATAATCATAGTGAGTTTTCATAAAATCTTGCCTAATTACCTTAGGTAAAATAAACACTTATCCCCTTGGCATAGTTTTAGTACTTCTTTGGGAAGCATGTCTGAACTTTTCTTGCTCAGTACTGTTTGTTGGTTTATGTCTGTTCCCCAATTCCACACTCGTGATACCCAGTGCTACCTCATCTGTATTGTTTTCCTGCAATGCTTATCATTGTACCCTCTTTGTAAATATATGCAGTACATGTTTAGCTTTTTGATCTAAAGTGTTATTCTTGGTTCCTTTAAAACATTCTTTTTATTCCAGGAATGCTACCCCTAATGGAGGACCCAGTCATTACCAACTTGGCTTATTATCTTCATGGACTTTCCTTTTCATTCCATCTTATATAAGTCACCCAAACCTCCAATGACTTGGATTGGCTTTTACACCAAATCCAGAGACTCTTCTGTACATTCTCGATAGGTCATCTGATTCTCCATTCTCTCCTTCTCCAACTCAAACCAATCCAAATTTTCCAAAACTTCATAGACTGCACCCTGCACATTCATCAATACTATTTTCCCCTTAAATTCAATATGTGGGGGCTGGAGTGGTGGCTCAGTGGTCATGGCACTTGCCTGTCATAAGTGAGGACCTGGATCAAACCCCAGCACCACATACTTTGTAAGTGTCGGGGAAGCAAAGTCCAGATGAAAAAAATAAATAAAGTTGATTTTCTCTCTTTCTCTCTCCCTCTTAAAAAAATTCCATATTGGCATGCTGTTCCCACTTTCCTTTGTTTGCTTGCCTACCTTTACCCAGAATATCCAACTTTCAAATCATACAAAGACTAGCTCAAATTTAATGTTTTCTGTGAAGCAATTCTTCACTACTATTCTATGCATGACTAATGTACTTGAAATCAGTATTCCAGGTGAGCAATTGTTTTCTGATTGCTATAGGCTGATTAGTTTTTTTCTCTAACTGGATTATGCCAGATGCTATCATACCTATACTCTGTATTCCTGCCAGTACTTTTGAGCACTTCTGGTCACACAATACTTAAGAGTAGTTGGGGATAAGACTCCATTCCCTAATACAATGGGAACTTATAGAATATTCCAGGAACATGCACATAGTGAGTAGCTTTTAAAAGAGCTGCCATGCCTAGCCCAAGACTCAGGTAGACAAAACAGTTCCACGGAAGCAGCCGGCAGAATCTGCCTAAGTCAATGAGATGGTTTATTGTGCCAACCTCATCTGCTGATCTCATCAACCCTAATTATAATCAACTAATTCTATTAGTTTCTTAAACCTATTTCAAGAATGCATTATGCTGAGCAACAATCATCAAGTAATAGAGTTATGCTCTTTCTTCATCAGGCCCCAATCCAGCCAGCCAAGCAGAAAGAACATTTTGCATTAATGTTCTCATAGAAGAGTACAGTTCTCACTTTCTAAAAATTTGTTTCTTTGGTCAATTATGTTGGTCTGTAAAAGCCCACAGCAGGTATGTTATTTATTTGTTGGTTTTTAAGAGGAATGTCTAGAATATCATAAAAGGAGAACATTTTATTTCAAACCATCAAGGAAGAACGAACCTTGATTCTGCAGAGTTTATTAGCTGGAGGTAATAGGGAAGAAAACGTGGCAGGGAATGCAGTAATTGCTGCCTTTATACCACTAAGCAGAACATTGTGTCTCTGGGCTATTTAAAAATATTTCCCAATCCAGAAAGATACTTGTTCCCCATTACTCATAACTCTGGAGTGAGTTAACCTGAAATTTAATTTCAGTATTAGGACAAGATTAAGCTGTAGAAATAAAAAAAAGCAAACATTCTATGTATGTATCTATACCTTAGCAGGTGACCCTGGTATGAGAGGTACTGGCCAGAATGAACCCCTAATCTGCAAACCAGGAGAAAGCACTGAGGGTAGCTTTCTGGATGAGTTAAAATCATGTCTCTTACATAGATATAAAATGAACATTTATAAAAAATTTCATTTAACTCCTTAACAAGGGAACTGGTTAAATCTTACAAGCAGTTCAAAGTAAAATTCAAAGAAAAGATGTATTTGTAGATAGAAAGCAGTGCAAATATGCTGTTTTAGTCTGTTTTTTTTTTTGTTGTTGTTGTTGTTGCTGCTGCTGCTGCTGCTGCAACCCAAAGATTCGACAAGAACAACTATAGGAGGGAAAGATTATTTTGGGGTTCACAGTTCCAGAAGTCTCAGTCCATAGACAACTGGCTCCATTCCTCAGGACTCAAGGTAAGGTAGAACATCACAGTGGAAGGATGTGGTGGAGGCATGGCACCCAGGAAGCAGAGAGTGCTCCCCTTGATGGGACAAAATATAATTTGGGGGGACATCTAATATCTAAACCATAACTTAGGGGGGAATTAAATCCTCCTCAAGGGGGACAGAGACAGTTGAAAATTCACGGGGTAAAATTTGCTTGTCTCTAGCTAAGCATGATTTTGCATTTCTCTCAGCTGTCCTCAACTTATAGATGGTAACAGAGCTATCCTAAAATCAGAATCCCATAGCTCAAAACAATGTGATCTAGTTAATGCTCAGTTTTTTACCGAAGCACTAAATTTTCCAAATGAAAGACTTCTAGAGTAATTCATGAAATGTGATATGCTCTTTTTGAATTGAGCAGTGGGACTTCTCTAAGACTCTTGTTAAGGAGAGGCATTAGGAATGATCCTAGGTGAATGTTAGATGCACCCATAAGTGTCCGAATCTTGTCTGAAGTTTATCCTGAAGGTTAAAGATTAAACCTCAGCACTCAAGAAGACTTCTCAGTAGATGGATATGACTGGAAATGTTTCCTGCTCATTTCTCTTTTTTTATTTTCTTGTTATCCTCATATTCTTCCATCTTAAAAGAAAAAAAAAAGACTGCTTTCACAGAACAATGCTTAAATTATCAGTCACCAGCAAGTTGTGGGAGAAGGAAGAAGTGGGTGGAGACGTGGGAGGCTGGCCCAGCAGCTCAGCTCCTCTTATCTAGACAGAACATACTTGGTTCTGCCTGTAGAATTAACCAAGCTTCCCTACCTAGTCTAGGTCTTAATTTTAGACAAATACAAACCCCACAGACAGAATTTTCAACATTTATTCCAATATGTTCTAAAGAAAGGAAGCACTAACCGGCTATTTGGAAAGCTTCTTAAGATGTGAACTCCTACAGGACAAAATATCTCTCTACGTGGTTTATAGACCCATTTTAACACTTAATGCCTGAAGCAAGGACTTCACAAATGCCTTTCTGATGGTAAGCAGAATATTTACGTTCAATAGCACGTCAATAAAAACAAGCAATGAATGCTCAGAGATTTCTACTTGTTCGTTCTTTATTGTTGGTAAACTGCTTACTCAGGCCTAAAAACCATCTATTATCCCTGCTTCCTCCCTCGTTAGCTTCTGCAACCCAAGGTTAGACTAAGTTGTATAGCTTACCTCAGCTGACAAAGCTTACTGTATCACACATCTACAGGCATCTCTGCATGGGCTCTCAGATCTCATTAGTTTCTGTCCATATTCTTCCCTGACAATGGTTGTTTCTGTCTGCCTCTCTCCGTAGGTCTCATTGCTATTTCCAAGTGTTCCTGTTTCAGAAATGGGTTATTTTCTTCTTGTTTCCATCTAAGGTCAATTTCTGTACCTAGGAAGCTCCTCGTGGAATAGGAAAATATCCTTTGGCAAGGGAACATTAAACTAAGGCCTGTCCCAACCTAGAATATATTACCTGCTTTTTTATAACCTACAACCTACTGGTTGAGAAAAAAGTCAAACTAAGACTATTTCACGACAAGTAAAAGTACATGAAATGGCAACATTAGCATCCATAAATAAAGTTTTATTGGAACACAGCCATGATTGTTTGTTTAAATGTTGTTGATAGTTGTTCTCATGATACAAGGGCTGAGTAGAGTATCTGTGAGGAAGTCACTAGGCCTGCAAAGCCTGAGACACTTATTTTCTCGTCTGTTACAAAGAAAGTTTACTGACCTCTGGTTTAGAATCTTGTCTCTGCCACTTTATCGTTCCCATGACCTTGGACAAGTTACATAGCCTCCCAGTGCCTCTGTTTCCTCATTTGTAAAAAGGGAACAATAACAATGGAGGGACTTCCCCATAACTTTTCTTATCAGAAAGTGCAGAGTAACTGGAATGCAGAAATTGCTACATGAATATTAACTATTATTATTATATCTCTTATTATTCTTTTTACCACTGCTACTTCTATTACTGTTCTGATCTCGGTTAATGAGGTGCCTTCAATGTATCAGGTACTATTTTAGAAGTTTTACATGAAATTTCTGTCTTTTCTATTTTTAAAAATGAGAAAGCAAAGGCCTGGTGGGAATAGATAACTTGACAAAGACACTCAATAAGTAAATCCATTCAAGCCCAAGTCTGACTCCAAACCCAAGTTCATCTTACAGTGTCTTGTAATCACTTTTCCTTTTTTGTAATGGAATTCTTATTTTCTCCCAACCACATTTCATGTAGGATCCTACTTTCTCTGGTGGTTGAAGAAAGATTTCTTTCTTTCTTTCTTTTTTTTTAATAATTTGGAGCCTGCTGCCCTGCTTCTTGCTCGTCCTTTGGTCTGATAATTGTGGATCTTCTTGTACACAGTATGGCAATGGCTACTTGGTGTGCCCTTCAATAACACAGAAATCATGTTTTCTTTTGGGACCATTGCTTTAAGGTAAGGCGGCAGGAGAGTGAGAGGTCACAGGCTACCTGCAGATTCTCTAAACTCAACTGTTGCAATATCATAATGTGAAGATGTAGATGTGAGCCAGGGTATGTGTGTTCAAACCACTTTCTTGCACTGTGATTTTGGACAAAGATTTTTTTGTCTATGTGCCCTGATTTCCTTATCTATAAGCCTGCCCTGACATTGATGTAGTCTGAGGAAAGAGTATAAATGAAGACCCATGCACCACATGTCTGTTTAAGTCATAAACCAAGGTGGCACACTATTACATCCTCTATCATATGAAGAAGACAAAATTCACGTTTAGAATTCTCAGAACATGGTGGCATCAGGGCAGATGGCCAATAGAATACATTCCTTTCCTTCACCACACTCTCCCTTTCCAGTGAGGAATTTTCAAGGACTTACTTATACGCTCTGACCTTTGAGCCTCAGTTCCTTGTGACTGCCACACACACACACACTCTGTGGCTGTCCTGGACTAGGCCTCTGGCTCTAGCTGGGCAAAGTCCTGTAGATTCTTTGTCCATGATAAGGGGCATGATTTAAGAAGGGCCACAGCAGATCAGGATTCCCTTTTGCCCTGGCCTAATAGTGGTGCTATTTACCAGTATATTGGAGATACAGTGGAATATTTATTACAGTGAGAATTAATAAGTAATACTTACTTATGTAATCAATGCCCCATAAACAATACAAGCCATCTATATCTGCAAAATTTGTGGATATTATTTATTATTAACTTCACTGTCAGTATCTAAAAATCTGTTTTTGTAAATAAGAAATAAAGAATGTGGTTGATCTAAGGTGTAGGACCAAATACCAATTTGAAAAGAAATAAGATGGAATATAGATTTGGCCTAGTCCTGTTTTTGAAATACTTTTTTAAAAATAAAAAAGGAGACCCATCTGAGGAGAATGTAATGTGATATAGAACAGGCAATATGACCATTGCAGCTGAAAGTCTCTAGATGTGTTAACCTAAGTGTCAATTAAAGGACAATAAGCAATTGAGATGCAAATCGTACCTTTCCAACCAAGCAACTACAGCTCTCAAGCTGTGAGAATCTCCTCTGATATTCCTAATGAAGGGAGGCTATCTCTTGATCCTTTTTTCTACTTCCAGGCCTTTTAAAGCATGTATAAAATAAGCAGCAGACTTTTGGAGTTGTACATAGAACAAGAGACCAGAGAAACAAGCTAACAAAGGAACAAACAGCAAAAGAAAACAGTGCTAATATAACCAGTGTATAGTCTTTTTGGAGTTTAATAATAGTGGCATTAATAACTGCCATTTATCAAGTGTTTTCTATATTTACAAATGGTGCCTCTGTTAAATGGAAACTGTGGCTTATGAAAGTTCAATGATTCCCTCAAGGCCACGCAGCTTGTCAGTAGTAGAATGGGGATTTTAATCCAAAATTATTTGGTGCCTAAGCTAAACTTTTGGACCCTGATATGGTCTCTTAATGCACAATGAACTTGGAAGACGTTCTATTGTGTGTACACCATGGTGCCCATGACTGTCACCCAATGCAGTTAACTTCAATTTAATTATTTTGTGCCCCTCCACATCTACTTCCCTCTGGGTTAAGTCCCTTCACTGATGTCTTTATCATGGTCCATAGGTTAAGTTGTTCTTCCAAAGCTTTCATTCACAGGGCACTTTCATAAACATCAAAGATTTCCACTGAGCATTATTTTTTTTTTTAAATCCCTAGCAGAAACCACATTGCTGACTCCACATTCAATAGGGTTTCTTTACTGCAGTCCTGGCAAGTGAAGTTGGTTATTTTATTTCACTTATTGGAAGTGATGGCCAGAATCAACTCCTGGACCTATCATTCTTCTCCCAGACCCCTTTCTCCTCTCTAGAGCTGTGTCCTCTTTCATCCCAAGTCTGCAGCATCCCTGCCACCTGACTGCTTAAAGAAAGGGAACAGATTCTAGAACATCACTTCCCAAGGTGAAATATATCCATTTCAGTCTCTAAATGAGGAAACTGCTGGTGCAGAAAATCACTAAACAAAAAAGCCCTTCAAATGCCCTCGTGAAAAGATGCATTCCCTGGCAGTGGAAGGAGTAAGCGAGCAACCATTACAAAGGGGCACCAACGCATGGAAAACGTGCTCCTTCCACAGTCCTGTGCCAGTCTCCCAGATTGATTAGCCTTTGGGTTGTATGCTATGCCAGCAAGGAAGTACTGGCAGCAGGACAAACAGCCCAGGATTTATTGCAGAGTCTCAGACATGGTACCAAGAAAAGTTTTGTGTTTAGCAATTATAACCTCTGAGGTTCAAAATTCAATGTCTAACCAAGGCCAATGTCACCTTAACTCCTTCATAAGCACACCCCACTTTACCCTGGGGTAAAAGTCACCCCTATGTGACTTTTCTAAATATAGCACTCAGTGTCCCAGGGTAAAGCTATGTTAAAATGGCAAGAACATTCTGACTTGATATAATACACGCTGTCAATTCTTAACTTTTGCCTCTTACTATTTTTATGAATCCTACTAATTTCAATGAGTTTATTTCCCCACTAACATAAGGGAATAATAATCTCTACGTCTTAGTGTTCTTCTAAGAATCAAATGGAATATATTACTTTAAAATTCTTTCCAACACTAATAGCACTATCCTCATCTTTGCTGCATCCTCTAGTCACTTTTATTTTGTCAGTCTTTTCCATTTTAAGTTGGCCTTTCAGTTTGGAAAGGAAGCAATTACCAAGGGCTATGGAGAGTTAAGAAAATGAGCCCCAAACCTCCTTTCTTTACGCTAATCCTCTAGCAGTATCTCATCATATAGCATTGCCTCCAGTCCTCTCTTAAAGGACAGAGATCCCCACATGTAGAGATTGTGTTAGATGACAAGGAGATATGGGTAGGACTTGTTAAAGGAAGACAGGAAGCTTCTTTCACACCTGGCTTCTGTGATCAAAATTATACCTTTCCTTGGCTCTCCAGTGCCATCCGGGAGTGGAGCTGTCACATGCCCTCCACTTACTCCAGATCCCTCTTAGGAATGCTGGCAGCGTGATTACCCACCAACAAGCAAGTCTGAATATTGAGGCTGGTGAGTGATTGGCATTCTTAAATACGATAAACACGAAGCCTTTTCAACCAGAAGATGCTGATTTCCCTTTTGGCAGTGATGAGGGATGGGCCATGTCAAAACCAAATGAGAATCTACAGTTCAATGAAAAGACAGACTCCTTAGAAAGGGAAATGAAACTGAGCCTGACTTAATCAGTCTCCTCCCAAGCCTGCCTTCTCTCCTTTCCCCCTCTTCCCTCTGGTTTTTCCTTTAGAGACTTCCCTTAACCTTTTCCTCTTCTCTATTATCTCACATTCAATACTGGGACATACAGCATGAAATCAACACATAACCTACTAACTGGCTTATGTTTAATGTGTCTCCGGAGGACTTGAGCCGTTCAAGTCTCAGCTCAAGTCACTGATGTAGTTGAGTGACCCTGAGAAGCTTATTTTGCCATTCTCTGATGTGAAGTTGTCAATGCCCTAGGCTTCCCCTGCTCAATTCTCATGCATCTATTCCCACAACACATCAGGGAAAAATTGAAGAAATTTCAAATTAAAAATTGATTGTACTGAAGATGGAACTAGAATCCTGTGTCCTCCGAATAAACAGGAAATAGTTGATCAAATCTAATTAACTTTTGACTCAATAAAGGTGATGGAGCTACACAAGCAAGGGCAATGACTTTGAAGAGAAAAAGAAAAGAAATGAATTCAATAAACATCTTCTGTTCTTTTTTGTTTGTTTTCAAGTTTACAGATTTTGCAAACACTAAGCACATTTTATGCTAGGCACTTCCTCTCCTATTTAAATTCATTGACATTTATTACATAATAAGCTAGCTCAAACAAGTTACTTTGTCAAATATTATTAAAAAAATTGAGAGTTGGGAGGGGCCATAGACATGATCAGATCTAATTCCCTTGTTGCACATGTGAAAAAACTGAGATCTAAAGAAGCTGAATGAACTGAAGTTCAGACAGCCATTGGCACAGGTAAGTCTAGAAACCATGCATTTGGAGTTCTGACTTATGATTCTCCCATCATACTAAGTCTCCCAGGTAAAGATCACACAAATAAGCCACACATTTCAGTGGGAAGCAGAGTGTTACCTTTACCCCCACCCCCAAAGAATGAACAGAGCAAAGGACTCTCAGCAGAAAATTGTATTCTTCACTTCCTGGGAAGGCTTGCAACATGGCAAATACCCCTGTCCCAAAAGGACAAATGTGTGTCTCTTTAATTAAAGCAACACTGGAAGAAGGAAACTTGGAAGTGTGACCACAGATGTCCTTGTGTTGCGTAGCCAATATTTTCTATGAATCTCATATGGAAGGCAGTCTTTCAGGAAGGACCAGCTGAGCTCAGGTGGTGACCTAAGAACCGGCATAAAATTCCCAGCTTGCAATCTGCAGTTGAGCCCTTGCATTTTAAAACATAGGGCATAACAATGAGATAAAGGAAGTTTGTTTGTTTCCTTCATTCTTAAAAGCCTAATAAAGCTGTAGTAAAGATTTCATTATCAAATCTTGGCTGGAGTCTTTGATCTGAGCTCTGATGCCCTGAGTTCAACTGCCATCAAATGCCCACCCCAGCTGGTGAGTTGAGCTGAATGGAAAATCACAGAGCTTGCAACATTGACAAAACAGTAACAGCTATACATGCATGTGTTTGTGCATACACACACACACACACACACACACACAAACACCCCCCCCCATAAATGCCCACTCCATTCTCTTTAATACTAAGAATCTTTTACCCTCTGAAGAGCTACAGAAATCTGAACTACTACTGTAGCCCTGTTAACAGCCAACTCTGTGACAAGGGCCTTCTCAAAAGAGAGGAAAGTCAATAAAAGTAAAGTGTAAGTGTACTGTTAATGACAGGTTCTTGCAGGCACTTTCCCCCAAATTATACCATTCCTATTCAAATACCATCTCAAGAGTCTCAGACAGTGTCAAGTGCAATCATTGTTATTGCAGTTGCCAAGGTAATCAATTGAAATCATAATGAAGGGAACAGAAGGAAATCAATAGAGTCTGAAATTACAAATAAAGAGAAGCTATCGTTTAAGAGCATTTGGCTGAAATCTTCCATATTAATGGAGTCAGAAATGGCTGTGTCATTCAGAAGCAGTGTGGTGCATAATTCAGCTGAGTGCATTAGAACACCTAAAAGTGATTGTAACAATTAGGGCTGCCTACCAAGAATCTGTCCACCTTGGAAGGCATGACGCTGAGTGGTTTATTATAGTTCCAGCATGTTTTCATATCTTAAAATTTTCAATCATCTCCTGGAGCACCCTCAGGCAGGAGGCAGGATAGTTTGCTCAGAGACATCAAAAGCAGGTTATTAGTCCAGTTTGATTCCGAGATTGGGAGGCAAAAGGAGCCACTCGTACATTTTACTTTGGTTATTTTTTCTTTTTCAAAACTATTTATTTGTACATAATGATACAGGTAGTAGGAAAAGCAAGAGATCAGTGTGAAACTATATTCTAGGAAAGTTGATTATTGCCCATTCTGTAAACACATGAAGTAAGACATCCATTGGATTCTCTTAGAGAGACATAAAACCTTTCAATTTCAGTATTATTTGGAATCATGAAATGAATATTCCAGAATTGCATAATACTCATGACCAACTAAATTCCCTAAGGAGGGACCAGCAACCAAATGACAACAAAAACTATCTAGTTCTTTTATTAGGAAGTAGTCCATACAAAGGAAAAGGAAATATGAAAAAATCACGTAGACTTTGTTACATCAGCTTATCCTTAGGATGTGAAAATGACAGGTTTATGGATTTTAGGAGAAATGTTTATTATATCATTCTATATTCTATCATGGGCTTTCCATATTACACTACATTGCTATATGGGTCTCGACTTACAGGCTGCCAGTGTGAGAAACCATGAACTTTTGCTCTCAGTCTACAGATGTTAGGAATACACAAAAGCTTACATGTGTTTGGTATTGGTGCTATGAGAAAATAGGCACCACATGCATAAAATTTATACATATTTAGCTATACACTTTTAGTTAAAAATAGAAACAAAATAAAGAGCATAACATTAGCCCAGTGTGAGTTCTACTTGCCATTGCACTCTGTGATCCTCTGTCCAAGAATGGGCATGAGATGAGAGGCTAAGGGGTAGTTTTCCTTTATCAGACATAGTTCCCACATACCTCTCAGAGTATGAGCATTGTAATTCCAGTGTTTAAAGATATTTATTTATTTGTTTTCCTGCTTTAAAAATCATTTTAAAAATTTTTCTGTAACATAACCTCTATATGTATACAGACACCATCATTTGGTACTCAACCAAAGAAATAGCAATCAATGCAAACATTGAAGGCTCAAGCTAAATTCATGTGGGACTTATTGAGAGAAAATGTGCTTTTTTTTCCACCATGGCACCTTCCTATAATACTTTCAAAGTATGGAAGTGTTGGTTGGTTTTAGAATCCACACCTCATCTGAGATATGAATTTTCCATGTATGAATTTCCTGCCAGGTCTTAGCACTCATTCAATTCATGACAACAAAACCATGTTTTCCAGAGCCTACAGGTGACCAATGTTCTTATCTCCTGGGAGCCTATTAGAAAGACAGAATCTTAATACCTACTCCACCAGATGTAATACATCAGAATTGGTATTTTAACAAAATACCCAACTGATTTACATGCATGCTAATGCTTAAGATGCACCATGCTACAAGTCCCATGAGAGGAAATGTCAGATGCAATAGACCTTCTTAGAAATTTATCTATGTACAAATTAAGAAGAAAGAAAGGGAAAGAGAGGAAAACCACATGCACATTTGCACAGGGGTAATAGTTGGGTGAAATAACATTGCCACATGTACTACCATATTGTAATCATCATATTAGGTTTGGCACGATGATTATGAGTGATTATTAATAGATTCATAATGTGTTCATAGTTTACAATATTGAATAATCTACCCACCGACCTCCAGAAAAATGTGTGTGAAGAATTAAAAGGTAATATGATAACTGCTCTAATAGAAATGTAAATCAAGGGCTGGGAAAACTCAGCAAGAACAAATCATGCTGCCACAAGAGATTGCAGAAAGGCTATCTTGAGCAGGTAGAAGTTGAGTTGGATATTGGGAAGAAGGGCATTCTAGACAACAAGAACACAAGTGGTATTAAAAGTCTCCATCATTTTGGAATTTTCAAGAGGATGAAAGTGCCTGGAGTTTGTGGTACATGTGATTTTGTGATATCTTTAAGTTGGGGAAGGAAGAGGAGCAGGGGTGGATAGGAAGAGATGAGATTGGCAAGATGGAGTGAGGTGACAGAGACTGGAATATGGGGCTGAGACATCATTATCAAAGGTCAAGATTCAAACTTAAAGATATGATATGGTCAGGGTTCCAGTTTTACTAAAACTACTTCCATAAAATTGCACTCACATATTAAGACAGCATCACAGAAAATCAACATCTAGCCCATCCTACCAAATTGGAAATAGATTGCAATGTGGTCATTTTCTGCAAAAGAATATTTAATGAGCAGAATGTAACATCTAAATATATACCTTAACTTTCCTATGTTGGAGGTGGTTGATTCCTTTATACCTTAACTTTCCTATGTTGGGGCGGCTGATTCCTTTGTTTTCAAGAATAAAAGTTGTTATGGTTTAGATACAAGGTGTCCTTCATAAGCTTATGTCTGAGACAATGCAAGAATTTTCAGAGGTGAAATGATTAAATTATGAGAGGTCTGACCTAATTGGTGGATTAATTCACTGATATGGATTAACTGGGTGGAAACTGGAGACAGGGAGTAATTGGAGGAAGTAGGTCATTGGGGGCATGTCTTTGGGGTTTATATTTTGTCCTTGGTGAATGGAGTTCTCTCTCTACTTTCTTTTTTTTTTTATTATTATGTTTTTGAACAGCCTTACACGATTTTAACAAAATAATATAAAATGTGTATAAAATGTGTAAATATTCTGGATATTGCAATTATCTCCAGGAGTGCCCCCCCCAATTACCCTCCCTTATCCCTCCCTTCCCTTTTCCTTTATAATTCTAAAAAAAAGGTATTAGATTGTAAAGCATTACATCTTATCTGGATTTAACTCATGTTACTAGACCAACTTTCTCACTGTCTAGGGTCTAGTCCCCACCTCCACCTATGAGTGGAGACAATCGACCCTTAGATCTCTGGGTTAAGCTGATTTTACTCATCATGATCTCTTCCATAACCATCCATTTACCCTCAAAGGCTGCAAGGTCATTGTTTCTAATTGCTGTGTAATATTCCATGGTATAAATGTACCACAGTTTTTGGATCCA